>JAPFBE010000128.1:0-126796 GCA_034336665.1 Luscinia megarhynchos | reverse complement strand
AACATTCTGATTACTGGAGGAGAAAGAGCATAGGCATGTGGCTCGCCCAGGGTGTCCGGGCCATCCTTGCTGAGGCCCACCCCTGTCCTGGGGTGACGTTGCAGTGCTATATCCACAATCGTGTGCTGCTCATGCCTGGAGGGTTTGTTTTGTCTAGCTAGACAGCGCCCCTCCCCATCGGTGAGCTGCTGCCGCTGTGCTGCTTGCAAGCTGCTGCCCCTCTCCCCCCACTCGCGGCTCGGCCGCTTTAGCTACTTCTGCTTGCTTAGCTGCTGCTTCTGCCCCCACTTTGCTTAGGCTGCTTGGCTTTATTTTTCCTTTCCTTATTAGCTAGAAATACCACGTGAACCTGATCCTGGGCGACCTGGAACATCAAGATCGCCGAAGCCTGCTGATGAAAAGAAATACAGCGTTTCTGCCCTCCCGGCACGGGAGATGTCCTGAGGCTGTACATCCACTCGGACGGGGTGAAGTTTGCTGCGTCAACCTTGGCTCTTTTTTCTTGCGTTGGAGAGATTTTTCTGTGTGTTTGCTAAATAAACAAGTGTTTTAGCCTTTTTCTCTGAGGAAAATCTTCCCGAAGCCGGTGGTGGGAGAGGCAAGAGTTTGGAGAGTTTGTTGCTTAAGGGGTTCCTTTTGGAGATTCTTCCCTAATTTGCCCAAAACCAGGACACGCCCGTATCTGCCCTCACCCGGGGGATGCTCTGTCCGTGTCGCGGTTGTCCGAGGCGATGCTCTGCCGTTGTCCACCCTTCTAGCCCGCGGGGCAATGTTCTGTCGGGGTCCGTCATTTCGGCCCCTTGGCGATGCTCTGTCTGGGACCGGCGTCCTCGACCCGCGGGAAATGCTCTGTCAGGGTCCGTCGTCCCTCGCCCCGGGGCGATGATCTGTCGGGTTCCGTCTTCCTCGCTCACGGGGGATGCTCTGTCAGGGTCCGTCGTCCTCGCCCCTGGGGAGCATGATATGTCGGGGTCCCGTCCTGCGTCCCCAAGGCAATACAATTTGAGTCCTTTGTCTCGGCCCGGGCTATGGTCAGTAACGATACCTCGTCCCTCGCCCCCAGAGGCGATGCTCTGTCGGGGTCCGTCGTCCCTCGCCCCTGGGGGCATGATCTGTTAGGGGTCTCTCGTCATACGCCCCGGGGCAATACACTTTCGGAATCCGTCTTCCTCGACCCCTGGGTGATGGTCGGTAGGGATATGTCGTCCCTCGCCCTCAGGGAGGATCATCTGTCGAGGTCCATCGTCCTGCGTCCGGGGGATGCCCAATCGAGGTCCGTCGTCATTGCACTCGGGAGGATCATCTGTCGGTGTCCGTTGTACTCACCCCCAAGGCAATGCTCTGTCAGGGTCCCTCGTCCTCGCCCCCGGGGCGATGATCTGTCAGGGTCCGTTAAGCTTGTCCTTGGGAGATGCTCTGTCGTGGTCCGTCGTCCTTGCCCCGGGGCAATACACTTTGAGGTCCGTCGTTCTCGCTCCGGAGGCGATGCTCTGTTGGGGTATGTCGTCCTCGCCCCGCGAGGATGATCTTCGGCGCCCTCGCCCTCCTCCCAAGGTGATGCTCTGTCGGGGACCCTCGTCATCGCCCGGAAGGATGCCCTGTCGGGGTCGGTCATCCCTCGCCCCGGGGCGATGATCTTCGACATCCATCGCCCTCATCCGGGGGGATGTTCTTTTGGGGTACATCGTCCACCCCCCCGGAGGAGTGCTCTGTCAGGGTCCCTCGTCCTTGCCCCCGAGGCAATGATCTGTCGGGGTCCGTTGTCCTCGCCCCCGGGGGGATGCTTTGTCGGGGTCCGTCGTTCTCGCCCCCGGGGCAATGCTCTGCCAGGATCCGATGTCCTCGCCTTGGTGGGATCATCTCTCGGCGTCCGTCGCCCTCGTCCCATGGCGATGCTCTGTCGGGGTCCCACCTCCTCTCCTTGAGGGGAGTTTTTGTCGGGGTTTGTCGCCGTCGTCCCGGGGGGATCATCTGTCAGGGTCCGTCGTCCTCGCCAGGAGGGATGATCTGTCGGGGTCCCTCGTCCTCGCCCCGGGGGGATGTTCTCTCGGGGTCCGTCGTTCTTGCCCCGGGGGGATGCTCTGTTGCAATCCCTCGTCCTCCGCCCCGGGATGATGATCTTTCGGCGTCCTTCGCCCTCGTCCTAGGACGATAATCTGACGGGATTCATCATCCTCGAACCGGGAGGATGCTCTGTAAGGGTCTGTCATCCTCGCCCCCAGGGGGATGCTCTCTTGGGGTCCGTCGTCCTCGCCCCGGGATGATGCCCTGTCTGGGTCCGTCGTCCCTCGCCCGGGAGGATGATCTGTCGGGCTCCATCGTCCCTCGCCACCGGGGCAATGCTCTGTCAGGGTCCGGCGTCCTCGCCCCGAAGGGATCATCTGTCGGGGTCCGTCATCCTCGCCACCTCGGCGATGTTCTTTCGGCGTCGTCACCTTAGTCCCTGGGGCGATGCTCTGTCAGGATCTTTCCTCCTCTCCTTCGCGGATACTCTCCGGGGTGGGTGCGGTCGTCCTGCTGGATCATCTGTCGGGGTCCGTCATCCTACGCCCGGGGCGATGCTCTGTCAGGGTCTGTCTTCTTCACCCCGTGTCCATCGTTCTGGCCCGGGGGGATGCACTCTAAGTGTCCACCCTCCTCATCCCAAGCAGAGGACCGGGGGCGGGGTGTCACCATCGTTATGCGTGGAAATATGTGTGTGGGGGCGGGCGTGTCCAGGTCACGGCGGTCTTCCTCCACCATGGATGGGGGCGGGTGATCTGTGCTCATCGCGGTGTAGGCTCCGGGGGTCTCCGTGGTGCAGAGTCACGAGTGGGGTCTCCAGCGCCCTTCACGTTGCTGGGCAGGCGGCACAGAGCGGATCTCCGCCCGCTCCGTGGGTCTCCTCCCGGTCGCTGCTCGGGAGCTCGTCTCCCAGGGACCCCTCCTCCTCTTTCCGCCCGCCCGTCTCTGCTGAGGGCCCGAGCCAGCGGGGCTCTTTATATACCAGACCAAGCCCGCCCCTTTCAGGCACAGCCAATAGGAGCCCAGGAACAAGCGTGGGGGCGGAGCACCCAGCGTTGCTCATTGTGATGTCACAAAGAGGAGGCGTGGCCACAGCGTGACCGAGCGTTCTGATTGGTCGGAAGGAGAAAGAGCAGAAAAGGGGCGTGGCTCAGGCCCGGGGTGGGAGGGGCAGGTGTGAGGGCGGGGTGGGGGCGGGGCCAGGAGTCACACCAGGATTTTGGCAGCAGCTCCGGGCCCTCGTTCCCTCCACAGCTCTCCTGGGCCCCTTTCGGCACTGCAAGAAACAGAGGAAGGGGTCTCTGGGCGTCCCAGCCCCATTCCAGGAGTCGACAAGTGTCGACAGCGTGACGAGAAGTTGCAACACTTATGGCTACAAGGACTTTTCAGGATTTATTCACCAATAACACACTGCCAACAAAGAGATTTATGTTTTTAATGCAATACTAAAATTTTGTCTAATTGCAGTGTGAACTTTCTTAGCCAATCCTGTTCTGGCACACAGACCTAGTCTAAGACTTTTTGTCACATCTGCGACTAATTTTATTCTTCTTTTTATCATAAAATCTACAGCTAAACTTTTCTCACCTAAATACATCTCTGCTTTAATCTACATTTTGCTTCTAGCACCTAAGTTGGAAGCATTTCCTGGGAGCCTCGGTCAAATCCTGTGTTCTTTTCTAGACTTTTGATTGACAGGCCCAATGTCGAGAGAATTCCTTGCATTTTGAATTCCAACAGAATCTCACAGACCCGAGGCTCTCTTGTGACACAGTAGGGCCTGGTGGAACCAAGAGGCAGCGTTGTGACACCCCAGAACCGCGGAACTGAGGCGTCCATCGTGACACAGCGGGGGCCTGGGAAAGAAATCTCACTGCCAAAGCATTTCTGGCTGATAAAAAGTTTGATTTGGGCCAACACCCAGGGATGCTCGAGGGTCTCCATCCCTCTGGGCCTGGGAAATGCTCGAGGTGGCCGGGGGTTTCTGTCCCTCTCCCTTGGGGGTGGGGTCTTCATCCCTCTGGAGACACCGCGGGGTCTCTGTCCCTCTCACCCGAGGATGGCCCGAGCATCCCCCGGTGTGACCGCGACCAGAATCCCCAGCCCTGAGCATCCCCCGGTGTGACACGGCCAGAGACCTCCAACCCTGCCATTCCCCTCAGGTGAGGCCGAAACCCCCAAAGACCGCCCAGGGAGGAGGGAACAAAGACATCCCTCGGCCCACCGCGCTCCCTGCCGGCTGAGGGTCTCTGTCTTCCTCTTCATGGGGGCGGGGGGGCTTTGAGCTTGGTTTTGGTTGGCGAGGGACTGCGTTCGAGAGTAAAGACCAGGCACAGCACTTGATGTGATTTTTGCCAATTTTATTTTGGCCTTAGATTTTTTGAAGCGGGACGATGGCCAGACCCCTCCAATTTGGGGGGCGGTAGCGGTCCCTCGCTGCCCGGTGCTTGTCTGTCCTTAGCTTTGTTGGGCGGGGTGGTGTCCGACCCCCTCCGATTTTGGGAGGCCGCTGTGCTCTCCATCCACCTTACCTTTGGCAGGCTGTGCTGTCTTTGTCACCTTTTGGCGGGGGAAGCTGTCGGTGTCCGTCATCCTTGCCCCGAGTAGAGCTCACCCTGTCCTGGGGTGACGTTGCAGTGCTATATCCACAATCGTGTGCTGCTCATGCCTGGAGGGTTTGTTTTGTCTAGCTAGACAGCGCCCCTCCCCATCGGTGAGCTGCTGCCGCTGTGCTGCTTGCAAGCTGCTGCCCCTCTCCCCCCACTCGCGGCTCGGCCGCTTTAGCTACTTCTGCTTGCTTAGCTGCTGCTTCTGCCCCCACTTTGCTTAGGCTGCTTGGCTTTATTTTTCCTTTCCTTATTGGCTAGAAATACCACGTGAACCTGATCCTGGACGACCTGGAACATCAAGATCGCCAGAAGCCTGCTGATGAAAAGAAATACAGCGTTTCTGCCCTCCCGGCACGGGAGATGTCCTGAGGCTGTACATCCACTCGGACGGGGTGAAGTTTGCTGCGTCAACCTTGGCTCTTTTTTCTTGCGTTGGAGAGATTTTTCTGTGTGTTTGCTAAATAAACAAGTGTTTTCGCCTTTTTCTCTGAGGAAAATCTTCCCGAAGCCGGTGGTGGGAGAGGCAAGAGTTTGGAGAGTTTGTTGCTTAAGGGGTTCCTTTTGGAGATTCTTCCCTAATTTGCCCAAAACCAGGACACGCCCGTATCTGCCCTCACCCGGGGGATGCTCTGTCCGTGTCGCGGTTGTCCGAGGCGATGCTCTGCCGTTGTCCACCCTTCTCGCCCACGGGGCAATGTTCTGTCGGGGTCCGTCATTTTTAGGCCCTTGGCGATGCTCTGTCTGGGACCCGGCGTCCTCGACCACGGGGAAATGCTCTGTCAGGGTCCGTCGTCCCTCGCCCCGGGGCGATGATCTGTCGGGTTCCGTCTTCCCTCGCTCACGGGGGATGCTCTGTCAGGGTCCGTCGTCCTCGCCCCTGGGGGCATGATATGTCGGGGTCCCGTCCCTCGTCCCCAAGGCAATACAATTTCGGAGTCCTTTGTCCTCGGCCCCGGGGCTATGGTCAGTAACGATACCTCGTCCCTCGCCCCCAGAGGCGATGCTCTGTCGGGGTCCGTCGTCCCTCGCCCCTGGGGGCATGATCTGTTAGGGGTCTCGTCGCCATCGCCCCGGGGCAATACACTTTCGGAATCCGTCTTCCTCGACCCCTGGGTGATGGTCGGTAGGGATATGTCGTCCCTCGCCCTCAGGGAGGATCATCTGTCGAGGTCCATCGTCCTCGTCCCGGGGGATGCCCAATCGAGGTCCGTCGTCATTGCACTCGGGAGGATCATCTGTCGGTGTCCGTTGTACTCACCCCCAAGGCAATGCTCTGTCAGGGTCCCTCGTCCTCGCCCCCGGGGCGATGATCTGTCAGGGTCCGTTAAGCTTGTCCTTGGGAGATGCTCTGTCGTGGTCCGTCGTCCTTGCCCCGGGGCAATACACTTTCGAGGTCCGTCGTTCTGGCTCGGGGCGATGCTCTGTTGGGGTATGTGGTCCCTCGCCCCGCGAAATGATCTTCGCGGCGCCCTCGCCCTCCTCCCAAGGTGATGCTCTGTCGGGGACCCTCGTCATCGCCCGGAAGGATGCCCTGTCGGGGTCGGTCATCCCTCGCCCCGGGGCGATGATCTTCGACATCCATCGCCCTCATCCCGGGGGATGTTCTTTTGGGGTACATCGTCCACCCCCGGAGAATGCTCTGTCAGGGTCCCTCGTCCTTGCCCCGAGGCAATGATCTGTCGGGGTCCGTTGTCCTCGCCCCCGGGGGGATGCTTTGTCGGGGTCCGTCGTTCTCGCCCCCGGGGCAATGCTCTGCCAGGATCCGATGTCCTCGCCTTGGTGGGATCATCTCTCGGCGTCCGTCGCCCTCGTCCCATGGCGATGCTCTGTCGGGGTCCCACCTCCTCTCCTTGAGGGGAGTTTTTGTCGGGGTTTGTCGCCCGTCGTCCCAGGGGAATCATCTACAATGCGTCAGGAACCGTTGGTGAACAGGGCATAGCGGATTTCCTCTACCGGGTAGCTGGTTGTTGGGTGGTGCTTCTTCAGGCCGGGTCACCGGTTCTTGTTCCTCGTCTGTCACACCAAAACTTTTCTTCCTCTGGCCAGTTGGTAATTATTTCTAAGATCCCTGGGCGATTTAATTTCCCGATCGAGGGCGCTGCATAATGAGGGCTATCCACTTGCTCCATGGGGCACTGGTGGCATGGTGGGTGAAAGGAACCTTCCCACTGAACATCCACCCCAGCACTGGCAACCGGGGTGCCAGAAAGAGTTGTGCTTCTGTGCCAATCACCTCTGAAGCAGCTTGGACTCCCTCATAGGCAGCCAAGATTTCCTTTTCTGTCGGGGTATAATTGCCTTCAGACCCTCTGTAACTTCTGCTCCAGAATCCCAGGGGTCGGCCTCGGGTTTCACCTGGCACCTTCTGCCACAGACTCCAAGACAGACTGTGGTTTCCAGCTGCAGAGTAGAGAACATTCTTCACATCTGGCCCCGTCCTAACTGGGGCCAAGAGCTACTGCATGGGCGATCTCTGTTTAATCTGGATGAAGGCTTGTTGTTGTTCTGGGCCCAAATGAAAATCATTCTTCTTCCGTGTAACCTGGTAAAGAGGGCTCACAATCTGACTGTACTCGGGGATGTGCATCCTCCAAAAGCCTATAGCACCCAAGAAAGCTTGTGTCTCCTTCTTGTTAGTAGGTGGAGACATAGCTGTGATTTTATTAATAACATCAGTAGGAATCTGACGTCTTCCA
This sequence comes from Luscinia megarhynchos, assembly GCA_034336665.1. Taxonomy (NCBI): domain Eukaryota; kingdom Metazoa; phylum Chordata; class Aves; order Passeriformes; family Muscicapidae; genus Luscinia; species Luscinia megarhynchos. The sequence goes on along the minus strand of JAPFBE010000128.1, from coordinate 119,487 downwards.
TCTTGCCACTTCACTCCTAGGAACTGGATCTCATCAGCAGGTCCCTTAACTTTATTCTTCTTGATGGCAAAACCGGCTTCCAGGAGGATTCGGATAATTTCCTCTCCTTTCTCAAACACTTCTTCTGTTGTGTTTCCCCACACAATGATGTCATCGATGTACTGCAAATGTTCTGGAGCCTCACCTTTTTTCAGTGCAGCCTGGATCAGCCCATGGCAGATGGTGGGGTTGTGCTTCCACCCCTGGGGCAGTCGGTTCCAGGTGTACTGCACGCCCCTCCAGGTGAAAGCAAACTGCGGCCTGCATTCTGCAGCCAAAGGAATGGAGAAAAACGCATTGGCAATGTCAATGGTGGCATACCACCTTGCTGCCTTGGACTCTAGCTCGTACTGGAGCTCCAACATGTCCGGCACGGCAGCTCAACAGTGGGGTGACTTTATTCCATGCGCGGTAGTCCACTGTCAATTTCCATTTTCCGTCAGACTTGCGCACAGGCCAGATGGGACTGTTGAAGGGTGAGTGGGTTTTGCTCACCACCCCTTGGCGCTCTCCAGCTCCCGGATCATCTTATGGATCGGGATCACAGCATCCCGAGTTGTCCTATATTGCCGACGATGTACTATCAAAGTGGCAATCAGTACCCTCTGCTCCTCTACCCTCAGGAGTCCCACGGCAATTGGATTCTCACATAGTCCAGGCAGGGTGTTCAATTGCCGGATTCTCTCCACCATCACAGCCGCTATCCCAAATGCCCACTTGAAGCCTTTTGGGTCCTTAAAATACCCGCTTGAAGGAAATCTATTCCCAAAATACACGGGGCCTCTGGGCCAGTCACAATCGGGTATCTCTTCCACTCTCTTCCGGTTAGACTCATTTCGCTTCCACTATGGTAAAGTCCTGTGATCCACCTGTTACACCATCAATAGAAACGGTCTCTTTCTCCGACACATCCTGATGGAAATATAGTACGCTGTGCTCCAGTGTCCACTAAAGCTTTATACTTCTGTGGTTTCGATGTGCCAGGCCACCGAATCCACACGGTCCAAAACACTCGTTTTTCCCTGGCCTCACCCTGGCTAGAGGCAGGGCTTCTCTAAGCCTGTTTGTCCTTTTGACAGGGGCATAGGTTTAGAAGTTCCTTCAAGTGAATCGGACATGTCGTCATCATCCTCCTCATACGTGGCACTGTGGTTTCGGGCGACTGGAGCTGCTCTCTTTCTGATGGAACCTTCTTGTTGAGCCTTGTCTTCCTTCAAATCACGCACTCGTCATGCCAGAACAGCTGTGGGCTTTCCATCCCACCCCTTCATGTTTTTCCGCAGTCACGCGAAGAAAAACTACAACTCCGCACGTGGGGTGTACCTTCTCTCCACAGCAGAGGAGCGTCTGCGTTGACTGCCAGGACGTCTGATTTGCACAGCTGAGATTTGGGGGAGATTCTCCTTGATTTCCTCTCTCAGCTTTTTATGGTTTTCCTCCAACTTATCTTCTAAGTTCTGTAAACGTGTTTCCACGGCTGCAATCCTGGCATGCGTTGGGCCATGCACAGCATCAGCGTACGCCCGAAGCTTCTTTGCCATATTAAGCACTGTCTCGTCTATGTCTTCTCGTTTCATGATTGCAAGAGCTGAGGCATATTCAGATGGTCTAAGCCTCACAAGCTTCCTCCACATAATCGGTGTGCATGGTACCAGATCTGGATTTCTAGTTGTTACGTTATCTGAGAAAATAATTTCTGCCACTGCCATTTCTCTCAAACTTTGGATTCCCTGCTCAATGGTTTTCCGTCTGGTCTGCTGCATGTACAGGTCATCAGTGCAGAGATATCTTTGTGCCACACCGTTCAATACATGTGACCAGAGGCTCTGAGGATTAGCTCCCCTTATCATACCTTGATCGATGACTGGATCTTGAGACAGGGATCCCAAATGTCTCGCGTCCGTGCCATCCAGGGTGGTTGCCTCACCTGCCGCATCCCAAAGCCGGACCAGCTAACTAATTATGGATTCATCAGGTCGCCTTGTATAATCTTTTCTTAGACCACGAAGATCTTTCAGGGAAAAGGACTCATTATTAGTTTCTGATCTCACATCAGTCACTTTAACTCCGGATTTTATATCAGGGGGAGTTGAAGGTCCTTCTCCTGCATCCTCAACATCATCATCCTCCACCGGCTGATCTGTTTTCTTTGTGCACTTTCTACTCCTGGTACTGGTAGCCACAGCCATAGGTTGAAGCTTGCTGTCTAATTTTGCCCCTGTCCTGGAGCCTGAGGTGTTAACTGCAGTCTGAGTAACTGGAATAGTAGCTACGTTATCTCCCTGTTCCCTCTCCTTTGTTTGTTGTCCTACACTATCTAACAGGGTTCAATAAGCGTACGCCAGAGCCCAGCTCACTGCAGTGATTTTCTTTTCCTTAGAATTGTCCTGACACTTTTCTTTTAAGTACTTTGCAGTCTTGACTGGGTCTTGAATTTGTTCAGATGAAAAATCCCAGATTATAGGTTCAGAAAACTCTTTTAGAATTTGGCCCAGTTCTTCCCATTTGCCACACCACTCAGAATTCTTCACACTCTTCTTTGCTACCAAATCAGGGGTTGTAACACCTGCATGTCTAGAAATCTCAGCTTTCATTCTGTATAAACTGCAGACAGTATAGAAAAAACTTGCTAAATTAAATACCAGAAAGATGGTTTCCTTTACACTCAGGGAGAGCTGAACATTTTCTAACAGAGATGTAAATAATTCAGGGGAGAAGAAGGAAAATAAGGGCAAAAATCCTCTTTGCTTGCTTCTCCTCTAATGAATTGAGTGCACAACACAAACCACGACTTGTACATCCCTGAAGTGGATTCTAACACCTTCATAAACTTCTGGCAGATCATAACAACCAAGCCTAGCCCAATGAGTATTTTGGTTAATACCCCTTTCATGAAAAAACTAAGTGCTAGAGACAACACTGGGGCTATCTCTGAGTAAGAGAACAGGCCCAAAGACCACAGGGGTATTAAGATTTCAAAATACTCTAAAGAGCAAACGTACAGGCAGGCTTCCAATCCAAAAGACATCATGGCTTCAAAAAACATACTGATATCAATACAGGCCAATTAAAAACAAGATGTTATTAAAGTTTTTTCCACTTTCTCCTTCCCCGTACGGGCCACCCAATAAGGAATGTCCAAGTTTGGACAAACTTAGGAAAAAACCCCAGAAGAGCTTCACAGGAAATAAACCACCAATTCTTTATCCCACTGGACTTAAGAAAAAAAAATTTCACTCAGGGGGTAAAGTGGAAAAACCTATTTATTAAAAACATACAAGAGAAACACTTCCCAGCACAGACCCAGATGACAAAAAAAGTTTTCACCGAGAGAGAGAGAAACTTGGACGCTTCAATCTTCACTAGAAGGCAAAATGCTTCTCTGGCCGGTGTCCAGAGGCAGGCCGCAGGGTTCCTCCGGAGCTGGTGCTGAATCCTCGGGGGTGAGGGGGAGAAGGGAGAGGGGGAGAGATGAAAAAAACCAGCCAAAATAGCCAGCAAGCCTTAAACAGCAGCGAGCTAAACCAAATAATTCAAGCAATATAAAGTCAAAAAAAATCAAGCAAAAACCAGCTAACTAACAAACCAGGCAACGAGCCACCACCACAGCAGCGATAGCCACACGCAGCAGCAGCCAGAGCGAAGCCGCAGCAGCTGCGAGCCCCGCCCCCCTCCCCCCAAGCCAAGCCCACGGCAAATCAAGGCCATTCCGCAGAGCAGAGCCCAGGCGGCCCCTCCCCCAGGAGCAGACAGCTTCATGGCCAAAGGGACAGGGTGAGGAGTCAGTCAAAACATCAGCCCAGGACAACGGTGGTCCCAGTACAGGTACGGGGAGGCTTGGAAGATTAATTACATCACACTCCCTCAAACCCGCCCAGGGCAAACGGTATGTGCTGACCATGGTGGAAGCCACCACCGGATGGTTGAAGACTTACCCTGTATCTCACGCTACTCCCCTCAACACCATCCTGGGCCTGGAAAAACAGGTCCTTTGGAGGCATGGTACTCCTGAGAAAAATCGAGTCAGACAATGGGACTCATTTTAAAAATAACCTTGTCAACACCTGGGCGAGGGAACACAGTATTAAGTGGGTGTACCACATCCCTTACCATGCACCACCTGCAGGTAAAGTAAAAAAGTACAATAAATTATTAAAAACCACCTTAAAAGCATTAAATAAAAATCCTTTAAAAATTAAAAGCAGCATTTAGCAAAAGCCACTTAGTTAGTCAACACTCAAAGTTCCACCAACCAAGCAGGTCCTGCCAAATCTAAGTGCCTTAATACAGTAAATAAAAACAAAGTCGCAGTGGCCCATGTCAAAAAAATTGCTAAAAAAAATATAAATTAATCCTGCCTCAAATACAAGCAAACCCATTCAAAAAATTGCCTTTGCTCAAAAACCTAAATATACTTAGTAAATAATGCAAAAAAATAAAACAACCCGCTGTGTACCTCAAAAAAACTAACTGTAAAATAAAAAAAAAGTTAAAAGTTTAAGCAAATCAAAAAATTGTTCATATTGTGTTCAATAAGTGTATATCCCAATCGTATATCAATAATCACAATATAAAATAAAAAATAAGGAATGCCCAAGTTTGGACAAACTTAGGGAAAAAACCCCCAGAAGAGCTTCACAGGAAATAAACCACCAATTCTTTATCCCACTGGACTTAAGGAAAAAAAAATTTCACTCAGGGGGAAAAAAGTGGAAAAAACCTATTTATTAACACGTACAAGAGAAACACTTCCCAGCACAGACTCAGATGACAAAAAAGTTTTCACCGAGAGAAACTTGGACGCTTCGATCTTCACTAGAAGGACGAAACACTTCTCTGGCCGGTGTCCAGAGGCAGGCCGCAGGGTTCCTCCGGAGCTGGTGCTGAATCCTCGGGAGGTGAGGGGGAGAAGGGAGAGGGGAGAGAGAGAAAGAAAAAACCAGCCAAAATAGCCAGCAAGCCTTAAACAGCAGCGAGCTAAACCAAATAATTCAAGCAATATAAAGTCAAACAAAACAATCAAGCAAAAACAGCTAACTAACAAACCAGGCAACGAGCCACCACCACAGCAGCGATAGCCACACGCAGCAGCAGCCAGAGCGCAGCCGGCAAGCCAGCGAGCCCTCCGCCCCCCCAAGCCAAGCCCGCGGCAAAGCAAGGCCATTCCGCAGAGCAGAGCCCAGGCGGCCCCTCCCCGGGAGCAGACAGCTTCATGGCCAAGGGGGGCAGGGTGAGGGAGTCAGTCAAAGCATCAACCCAGGACAGTCTGTAAGAGGGCAGCACTGTTAGTGGAGTGGGGAAGCTGAAGTGCCAAGTTTTTTTCCACAAGGGGGCAGAACTGCTCGGAGGTGGTGCAGTCTGCAGTACCATGCTGTGTAAAGAACTCAAGAGCACTGCTCTGGTGGGGTGTCTGCACTACCGTGTCGTGGGTTGTGTCCACGAGGGGGCAGCAGCACACAAAAGGGGTTGGGGTGCAGTAGCATGCTCTATCCACAAAAAACAGCACTGCTGGGGGGAAGGGGGTGGCTGCAATACTGGGCTGGGTCCACAATAGGGCAACACTGCTCGGGAAGGAGGGCGGTTGCTGTACTGGGTTGTGTCAAAAAAGGGGCAGTACGGCTCGGGAAGGCAGGGGGCTGCAGGACCATGTTGTGTCCACAAGGTGACAGCACTGCTCAGGGGCTGCAATACTGTGGTGTGTCCACAAAGGGGCAGCATTTCTTGGGGGGAGGGCCGCAGTATTTGGTTTTGTCTAAAAGAGGACTGGACTGCTGGGAGTGGCAGGAGGGGCTGTAGTACCGTGCTGTGTTCACAAGGGGGCAGCACAGCTGTGGGGGAAGACGGGGGCAGGGAGGGACCGGGGACTGCAGTACTGTCCATGCTGTGTCCACAAGGAGGCAGCACTCTTTCATGGGTGGTTCTGCAGCACCTGGTTGCATCCACAAGGGGGAAGCAGTTATCAGTGGGGGGGTGGGCTACAGTACCATGTGTCCTGGTTTAGGACAAATTTGCGGGAGATATCTCGCAAAGGAGTCCCCCTAGGAAAATAAACCCCAGAACTCCTTCCCCTCCCACTACCGGGGTTCGGGAAGAACTTCCTCCGAGGGAAAAAAGTGGAAAAAACTTGTTTATTTTAACAAAACACTTCCCAACACCAGGAACGAACAATCCCCAGATGACACAAAACGTTTTCACCAAGGTGGCCGAGGATGGACGAGCTCGGTCAGTCCCTGCTGGGAAGGGTGCAAAGCTTCTGTGGCAGGCTTCCAGACGCAGTCTCTGATGTTCAGATCCCTCCGTCCGGAGCCGGTGCAGATCTTTGGGATGAGGGAAAGAAGGGAGAGAAAGAGGAGCAGCTGGGGGCAGGAGAAGCTGGGGCAAAAGCTAGGGGAAAAAAGCGGCAGCCAAAGCAGCAAAAGCAGCAGCAAAAGCAGCAGCAGCAGGCCAGCAGCAGCAGCAGCCAAAGCAGCAGGCAGCAGCAGCCCAGCAGCCGGGGCCCGCCCGGGGGCGGGGAGGCGGCAGCAGCTCCGATGCAGACAGAGGGGGGCAGGTAGAGGAGTAGTCATAACACTGACCCAGGACATTCCACCCCTATATCCCACATCGTGAACATTGACACACGATTGGGATATATACACCACTATACAATGTAAAAGCTTCCATCTACTTGCTCAAACCTTCAACACTTACACGTTTCCTCTCATTTTACTTACTCAAGCCTTCAACACTTACGTTATTCCTTCTGTCTCACCCCACAATCAGATCTCCCTGAGGTACACATCGTGTTGTTCCATCTTTCTGCATTACCCACCACGTACATCCTGGTCCTCGAGCAAAGACAATCCCACGAATGGGTTTGCCTGTACTCGAGGCAGGATTAACCCATACTGCCTTTCCTAACAAACCTTTAACTTGGGCCACTGGGACTTTATCTCCATCCACTATATTAGGGGAGTCAGACTGGGCAGGACCTGCTCGGTTGATGGAACCTCTGGTGTTAACTAACCAAGTAGCTTTGCTAGATGCTGTTCCCAGTTTTTAAAAGACCCCCACCCAATGCTTTCAAGGTGGTCTTCAACAATCCATTGTACCTCTCCACTTTACCCGCAGCTGGTGCATGGTAAGGGATGTGGTACACCCACTCAATACCGTGTTCCCTAGCCCAGGTGTTGATGAGGTTATTTTTAAAATGAGTCCCATTGTCTGACTCAATCCTCTCAGGGTACCATGCCTCCAAAGGACCTGCTTTTCCAGGCCCAAGATGGTGTTGCGGCCAGTAGCATGGGACACAGGGTAGGTCTCCAACCAGCCGGTGGTGGCTTCCACCATGGTCAGCACATAACGTTTACCCTGGCGAGTCTGAGGCAGTGTGATGTAATCAATCTGCCAAGCCTCCCCGTACTTGTACATGGACCAACGTCCACCATACCAGAGAGGCTTCACTCGCTTAGCCTGCTTGATGGCAGTGCAGGTGTCACAGTCATGGATAACTTGTGTTATGCTGTCCATGGTAAGATCCACCCCTCGGTCTCGTGCCCACTTATAGGTGGCATCTCTACCCTGGTGGCCTGAGGCATCATGGGCCCATCGTGCTAGGAACAACTCTCCCTTGTGCTCCCAGTCAAGATCTATCTTAGATACCCCTATCTTTGCAGCCTGATCTACCTGCTGATTGTTTTGCTGTTCTTCATTGGCTCTACATCTGGGGACATGGGCATCTACATGGCGAACTTTCACAGGTAGTTTCTCTAACCGAGTAGCGATGTTTTTCCATTCTTCAGCAGCCCAAATTGGTTTTCCTCTGCGCTGCCAGTTCGCCTCTTTCCATTTCTTCAACCATCCCCACAGAGCATTGGCCACCATCCAGGAATCAGTGTACACATAGAGTTTCGGCCATTTCTCTCTTTCTGCAACGTATAGGGCCAGTTGAATAGCTTTAAGTTCAGCAAGCTGACTTGATCCGCCCTCTCCTTCAATGGCCTCTGCGACCCGTCGTGTCGGGCTCCATACAGCTGCTTTCCACCTCCGGTTCATCCCTATGATGCGACAAGAACCGTCGGTGAATAGAGCGTAACGTGCTTCCTCTGCCGGCAGCTGGTTGTACGGTGGAGCTTCTTCAGCCCAGGTCACTTGTTCTTCTTCCTCATCCGTGACACTGAATCTTTCACCTTCTGGCCAGTTTGTAATTATTTCTAAAATCCCGGGACGATTGAGTTTTTCCAATCCGAGTGGCTGAGTGATGAGGGCAATCCACTTGCTCCATGTGGCACTGGTGGCATGGTGGGTGGAGGGAACCTTTCCGCTGAACATCCACCCCAGCACTGGCAGTCGGGGGTGCCAAGAGGAGTTGAGCTTCTGTGCCGATCACTTCTGAAGCAGCTTGGACTCCCTCATAGGCGGCCAAGATTTCCTTCTCTGTTGGGGGTATAGTTGCCTTCCGATCCTCTGTAACTTCTGCTCCAAAATCCCAGGGGTCGGCCTCGGGTCTCACCAGGCACCTTCTGCCACAGACTCCAAGACAAACCGTGGTTCCGGCTGCAGAGTAGAGCACATTCTTCACATTTGGCCCCGTCCTAACTGGGCCAAGAGCTACTACATGGGCAATTTCTTGTTTAATCTGGGCGAAGGCTTGCTGTTGTTCAGGGCCCCAATGGAAATCATTCTTCTTCCGAGTGACCTGGTAAAGAGGGCTCACAATCTGACTGTACTCGGGGATGTGCATCCTCCAAAAGCCTATAGCACCCAAGAAAGCTTGTGTTTCTTTCTTGTTAGTGGGTGGAGACATAGCTGTGATTTTGTTAATAACATCAGTGGGAATCTGGCGTCTTCCATCTTGCCACTTCACTCCTAGGAACTGGATCTCACGAGCAGGTCCCTTAACTTTACTCTTCTTAATGGCAAAACCGGCTTCCAGGAGGATTTGGATAATTTCCTCTCCTTTCTCAAACACTTCTTCTGCTGTATTTCCCCACACAATGATGTCATCGATGTACTGCAGATGTTCTGGAGCCTCACCCTTTTCCAGTGCAGCCTGGATCAGCCCATGGCAGATGGTGGGGCTGTGTTTCCACCCCTGGGGCAGTCGGTTCCAGGTGTACTGCACGCCCCTCCAGGTGAAAGCAAACTGAGGCCTGCACTCTGCAGCCAAAGGAATAGAGAAAAACGCATTGGCAATGTCAATGGTGGCATACCACCTTGCTGCCTTGGACTCTAGCTCGTACTGGAGCTCCAGCATGTCCGGCACGGCAGCGCTCAGTGGTGGGGTGACTTCATTCAATGCGCGGTAGTCCACAGTCAGTCTCCATTCTCCGTCAGGCTTGCGCACAGGCCAGATGGGGCTGTTGAAGGGTGAGTGGGTTTTGCTAACCACCCCTTGGCTCTCTAGCTCCCGGATCATCTTATGGATGGGGATCACAGCATCTCGAGTTGTCCTATATTGCCGGCGATGTACTACGGAAGTGGCAATTGGTACCCTTTGCTCTTCCCCTTTCAGAAGTCCTACAGTAATCGGATTTTCAGATAGTCCAGGCAAGGTATTCAGTTGCCGAATGTGCTCTGACATCACAGCAGCTATTCCAAATGCCCACTTAAGACCTTTTGGGTCCTTAAAATACCCACTTCGGAGGTAATCTATTCCCAAAATACATGGGGCCTCTGGACCAGTCACAATAAGATGTTTTTTCCACTCCTTTCCAGTTAAACTCACTTCAGCTTCCACTATGGTAAAGTCCTGCGATCCACCTGTCACACCAGCAATAGAAACGGATTCTTCCCCCACATATCTTGATGGAATTATCGTACACTGTGCTCCTGTATCCACTAAAGCTTTATACTTCCGTGGTTTCGATGTGCCAGGCCACCGAATCCACACGGTCCAGAAAACACGGTTCTCCCTCGCCTCACCCTGGCTAGAGGCAGGGCCCCTCTAAGCCTGATTATTCTTCTTTTCCGGGGCATAGGTTTTAGAAGTTCCCTCAAGAGGGTCAGACATGTCATTATCATTATCATGTTTGGCATTTTGACTACGGGAAACAGGAGCAGCTCTCCTTTTGGCGGAACTTCCTCTTTTAATCTTGCCTTCCTTCAGATCACGCACCCGTTGTGCCAGAGCAGCCGTAGGCTTCCATCCCATCTCCTCATGTTCTCTCCAGAATCCTGTAAGAAAACCACAACTCGGCTCGAGGAGTATACCTCCTCTCCCCATCGGGGAAACGTCTACATTGGATACCAGGACGTCTAACTTGCACTGCTGAAATTTGGAGGAGGTCCTCCTTAATCTCCTCCCTGAGCCTCTTATGATTTTCCTCTATCTTGTCCTCTAAGTTCTGCAAGCGTGTTTCCACGGCTGCGATTCTGGCATGTGTTGGGCCATGCACAGCATCCGCATAGGCTCGAAGCTTCTTAGCCATATCAAGAACTGTCTCATGTACCTCTTCTCGCTTCAGTATTGCTAAGGCAGAGGCGTATTCAGATGGCCCGAGTCTCACAAGTTTTCTCCACATCACCGGTGTGCATGGGACCAGGTCCGGATTCCTAGTTGTTACATCCTCCGAAAAAATGATCTCCGCCACTGCCATTTCCCTTAGTCGTTGGATCCCTTGCTCCATGGTTTTCCATCGGGTTTGTTGCATATATAGGTCATCGGCACACAGATATCTTTGTGCCACACTGTCTAAAACCCGTGCCCAGAGGCTTTGAGGGTTAGCCTCCCTCATCATTCCCTGATCGATGACAGGATCATGTGACAGGGATCCCAGGTGTCTCGCTTCAGTGCCATCCAGGATGGTAGCCTCGCCTGCCGCATCCCAAAGCCGGACCAGCCAACTAATTATGGACTCATCGGGTCGTCTCGTATAATCCTTCCTCAGACCACGAAGATCCTTTTAGGGACAGGGACTCATTATTAGTCTCTGATCTCACACTAGTTGTTTTACTCTTGATTTTTATATCAGGAGGCGTTGAGGGTCCTTCTCCTGCATCCTCATCATCATCATCCACAGGCCGATCGGTCTTCTTTGTGCACTTTCCACTTCTGGTGCTAGTAGCCACGGCCATTGGTTGAAGCTTATTATCTAATTTCGCCCCTGTCCTCAAGTCTGGAGTGTTTACTACATCCTGAGTCACTGGGATGGTAACTATTCTATCTCCGTGTTCCCTGTCTGCTGTCTGTGGTCCTAGACTATCTAACAGGCTACGATAAGCATACGCCAGGGCCCAGCTCACTGCAGTGATCTTTTTCCTTAGGGTTATCATGGCACTTCTCTTTCAAATATTTTACCACCTCAGCTGGGGTTTTGAATTTTCTCCTGAGGAAAGTCCCAAACTATAGGATCAGAAAATTCCTTTAACATTTGGCCCAGGTCCTGCCATTTCCCACACCATTCAGGACTCTTCACATTTTGCTTTGCTCCTAAATCAGGAGTTACACCAGCCCCTCCAGAAATCTCAGCTCTCATTTTATATAAACTGTAAACAGTGTATAAAAGCTTACTAAATTAAACATCAGAAAGATAATCTCTTTAGTGTTCAGGAAACCTGCACATTTTCTAATAAAGATGTAAAAAATTCAGAGGAGACAAAGGAAAGCAAAGGCTGAAAAGCCTCCTCCCTCTTCTCCTCTAACAAACTGAGTGCATATCCATAACCAGGATCCAGAAGATATCCCTGGAACCGATTCCAGCATCTTTATAAAACCTCTTACAAGCCATCGCTAACCAAGCCCAGTCCGATAAATATTTTGGTCATTATCCCTCTAGTATAAAAACTACAAATAAGGGACAGTACTGGAGCTATTTCCGGATAGGAAAATAACCCCAGAGACCAGAGAGGTATTAAAACCTCAAAAACCCTAGTATCCAAAACCACATACCAGCTTCCATCCCAAAAACATTTTAAATCTATACCAATACACAGTTACAAGGTAATAAAGTTTTTCCACTTCCTCGTGCCCCTAACGTTGGGGCGCCAAGATTTGTCCTGGTTTAGGACAAATTTACGGGAGATATCTCGCAAAGGAGTCCCCTAGGAAAATAAACCCCAGAACTCCTTCCCCCTCCCACTACCGGGTTCGGGAAGAACTTCCTCCGAGGAAAAAGTGGAAAAACTTGTTTATTTTAACAAAACACTTCCCAACACCAGGAAAGAACAATCCCCAGATGACACAAAACGTTTTCACCAAGGTGAGCGAGGATGGACGAGCTCGGTCAGTCCCTGCTGGGAAGGGTGCAAAGCTTCTGTGGCAGGCTTCCAGACGCAGTCTCTGATGTTCAGATCCCTCCGTCCGGAGCCGGTGCAGATCTTCGGGATGAGGGAAGAAGGAGAGAAAGGGAGCAGCTGGGGGCAGGAGAAGCTGGGGCAAAAGCTAGGGGAAAAAGCGGCAGCCAAAGCGGCAAAAGCAGCAGCAAAAGCAGCAGCAGCAGCAGCCAAAGCAGCAGGCAGCAGCAGCCCAGCAGCCGGGGCCCGCCCGGGCGGGGAGGCGGCAGCAGCTCGTGCAGACAGAGGGGGGGGGGCAGGGAGAGGAGTAGTCATAACACTGACCCAGGACAGTGGGGAAAGCCAGTACCCCCTTTACCTCTAATACTGCAGATACTGTGTGAGACACTAATACAGTCATTTTCTGGCCCAGGGTGAATTTGCATGCCTCTTGAATATTCATCACCACTGCTGCTACTGCTCTGAGGCACCCTGGCCATCCTTTGGCCATTGCATCCAGCTGCTTAAAGAAGTAAGCAACTGCCCTTCGGTATGGCCCTAGGTTCTGTGCTAGTATTCCCAGGGCAATCCCCTGTTTCTCATGGGAGAAGAAAAGAATGGTTTACTTACATCAGGAAGTCCTAGGGCTGGGGCTGACATAAGAGCTCGATGAAAGGCTTGAGTGGCCTCTTTAGTCCACTTGAGATCTCTGCTGCCATTTGCCATGCGTATGTGCAGAGGTTTAACAAGCAACCCATAGTTGTAGATCCACAACCTACACCATCCTGTCATCCCTAGAAAGGTTCGCAGTTCCTTCATTGTCTGGGGTTGTGGAGTTCGGCATATTGTTTCTTCCCGATCTTGCCCTAGGGTCCGTTGTCCAGCACTAACTTCGTACCCAGGTAGATAACCTTCTGCTTCACCACCTGAGCCTTTTTCTTTGATACTCTATACCCCTGGAGTCCCAAAAAGTTTAAGAGACTCACCGTCCAGGCCACACATGCTTCTTCCGTCTTAGTGGCTATTAGAAGATCGTCTATGTACTGCAGCAGTTTTCCTTCTTCTGAGAGGGCTTCCCAAGCCTCTAAGTCTTTGGCAAGCTGCTCTCCAAACATAGTAGGAGAATTTTTAAACCCTTGGGGGAGTACTTTCCATGTGAGTTGAGTTCTCCGTCCAGTTTTAGGATTTTCCCATTCAAATGCAAAAATTTTCTGACTGGCTTCATGGAGAGGGAGGCAAAAGAAGGCATCTTTCAGGTCTAAAACAGTAAACCAAGTAAACTCTGGTGTTAAGCATGTTAATAAAGTATATGGGTTTGCCACTACTGGATAAAGATCTTCAGTTATTTTATTAACAGCCCTCAAGTCTTGCACCAGCCTGTATGACCCATCAGGTTTCCGAACAGGTAAAATAGGAGTATTAAACTCAGATTGGCATTCTTTTAGTAATCCTAGTTGTAAGAAATTCTCAATCACTGGCGCAATTCTTTCTCTGTCCTCTTTTCTCAAAGGATACTGCTTGATCCTGACTGGTTGTTTCCCTTCTTTGAGTTTAATTATTATAGGAGGTGCGTTTTTCGCTCTCCCTGGCACATTGGAAGCCGGGGAACACCTGACTAATTATTTCTTCTCTAATTTCTTCTTTAATTTCAGTGATTGTCAATATTAAGCTCAACACTTCTATATATTGTTGGTCGTTTACCTCCAAAATAATCTCCCCATCCTTAAATACAATGGTCGCTTGTAGTTGTTCCAATAAATCTCTTCCCAGGAGCGCCTTTGGGGAATTTGGCATGTATAAAAACTTATGAGTGCCCCATTGTTTCCCAAAATTTATATTTTAGAGGTTTACAAAAATAAGCGTTTTCAGACCGGCCAGTGACTCCTTGTCATCTTTTCCCACAGGCACCAGGGCCTTGTTCAATACTGAATATGCCGCTCCTGTATCAATTAAAAACTCTACCCCTTTCCCTCATCCCCCAGCTCCATTGTTATAACCAGGGATCTGCTGGGGGTAGATCTCCGGTCCTCTTCAGTTTCCTTTTACATGTGCGATCATGCCTTTTTCCTTGTCCCTCCTTTGTTTAGGGCATTCATTCTTCCAGTGCCCAAACTCTTTACAAAATGCGCACTGATCTTTACCCAATTGAGGTGGGCCCCCTGTCCCCCTCGTCGACCCTGCCCACGACTTTTTCCTCCTCTCTCTTCTCTCAACACTGCCACCAAAATTCCTCACATTCTGCTTATATCCCTCTTCTCTATTGCTAAATACTCTCCACGCCTCATCTAGTAAATTCTTTAGATTTCTTCCCTCGGGCCCTTTTATTTTTGAAGCTTACGCCTAATATCCCCCGTAGATTGACCCAAAAACAAATTCACTAGTTGTTGAATTCCCACTTCTGCTCCAGGGTCTAGGGATGTATTGCGACGCATTGCATCCCTTAATCGATCCAAGAATTCAGATGGTGTTTCAGAGGGACCCTGTTTAACAGCATATAATGCTGACCAATTTATAGTTTTAGGTATTGCTCGTTCCATCCCTCTTGCTATCCATTCTTGGTAGCTTTCTAACTTCCGCATTTCTGCTGTTCTGCTTGGATCCCACTGTGGATTCTGGAGGGAAAATAGTCCTTTACTCCAATTGCTGGGCCTTATAATAATCCTCTGCTAGATCTCCTGCTGTTTTCAGGATGAATTGCTTTTCTGTTTCAGTTAATGCATCCAGCAATAATTGTATATCAGACCAATCTGGATTATGCTGCCTGATAATATACCGCAAACGCTTTGCTGTAGTTATTGGGTCACTACGGTAGTTTTTAGCAACTTTTTCCCATGCTTTATATCAATAGTGAAAAAGGGTACTTTCACTAGAACTCTCTCTCCTTCCGGTCCCACAGCCTCTCTCAAAGGGGCTTGTAGCACCTTATTTCTCGTCCTAGAAGACACAGGGCTTCTGGGAGGAGAATGGGCTGGAGTAAGTATTCCTTCTGAAACATCATCTTTCTGTCTCTGAGTTCGAGGAGGAGATTTGAATAGATCACTCAAACTCTGTTCCTGTATATCCAAATTGTGCATTTTGTCTAATCTGGTACACCTCTCACCTATATCACATGCTGAACAACACCTTTCAAGTTTCCCTTTATTTGCTTTCCTTTCCTTCTCCAGAGCCAAAACTAGAGGGTCAGAGGGTGCCTTCATCCCACAGTCTCTCTGCCATTCAGGGTGGTTTTGGAGAGAGAAAAACATGTCACAGTAGGAAACCTCACTCCATTTGCCCTCTCTTCTTAAAAACAGCATTAGTTGCAGCAGGGTATCATAATCTAAAGTCCCGATGGGTGGCCACCTTACTCCGTGGTCTAGTCTATAAAGTGGCCACCACTGGCTGCAATATTTAATTAGGGTGGATTTATTTTCAGTGCCGCCAGTTCCTGCAACTTCTTTCCAATGTGTTATAACACATCCTAATGGGCTGGCTTTAGGGACTTCTGTGCTCTGTGTAGATCCCATTATCTTGTCTTTTCGTCCCCTGCCTATCTTACACATAAACTTTTCCTTACTGAACTTTAGAATTTCCTTCCAATCCCCTTCCCACACACAATACCAACTAGATCAGCCTATTTGTTTCCTCTCTCAATCTGGCTGTCTATTAGGTTCACAAATTCCCAAGGATCATGCCCAAACCATTGGAAAGGGGACCCCTTCTCACCCTTCTCAGTACACAAACAAAGCACACAATGCACCAACGCAGCACGTCCGCTCTTATACGAACACAGCACACTTATTATTCATACTTTCTACTAACAATCATTATGTTTTCAGCACAGCCACGGTCCCGCTCGCATCACACCGCACACTTACACAACAATCCCACCTTTCTGAAGCAAATACCCCACACTTACCCCTCCTGGGGCACGTCTCACTCGCTCACACACTCACCTTGCTCGCAATGTCCGGACTCCAACACACACACCACCTTAGCTCCGATAACACGGGAGCAGGAATCCACTCGACCAGCGTTCTAGGGTCGCTCCGCGGCTGCTCTATCAGTCAGTGAATTCCTTCACCGGCCCCCTCCTCCCTTCTCGACCTGCGAGGCCAAGGGAATGGAGAGGCCCTCCGGTGCTCGTATCCCTCTGCCGATAACTCCACCGGCCCGCTGCTTGTAAGCCCTACCACAGGGACTTTGTTGTACGCAGGACGTCTCCTGCGATTTATCAACAGCCTCCAGTCGTGCGTACATATGTTTTACAGACCCCCAGAATTAATACGTACCGTTTCATCCGCCAGCCAGTGGTCCTTTCTGTCGCTGCAGTAAGCGAGCCGGGTTGAGGTCTCCTCCAGGAAATCCCAGGGCTGCCGTGGAGCCGTCCGCCCTCAGCCCGATCCTGCAGACAGACAGCAAGGTCCCATCTAGGGTGCCAAAATGAAGCACGGAAATAAACTTCACAACCTATAAAGTTGTGGAGTAGGTACGTATTTTATTCAGCTGGATGCAGGGGGAGAGCATCTTCCCAAATCCTGCGTACTTTTACAT
This sequence comes from Luscinia megarhynchos, assembly GCA_034336665.1. Taxonomy (NCBI): domain Eukaryota; kingdom Metazoa; phylum Chordata; class Aves; order Passeriformes; family Muscicapidae; genus Luscinia; species Luscinia megarhynchos. Next base: position 102,723 of record JAPFBE010000128.1, on the reverse strand, counting down.
GATTTCTAATCTTCTATTTATCTAGGAAGTTCATGCATATTCTAAATTGCCTATACATATTGATTATCTGCCCCGCCTGTTCCCTTCGTATGGAAATCAGTTGCATATTCATTGCGGCTGCGTAGTTTTATTGGGTTGGTGGTCTCTGGAAATGAGTTGGTGGGCTAACAGTAGTCTTCCTCGCTGTTGAACTTTTCAACTTGTCTTTCACGCATGCGCTTTAGTCTCTTGATTGTGATATTTTGCAGACTCTGCACTTTTACTAAGAGGGACCCCTTCATTTTTGCAAGCCCAGCAAAATCTATAAGTTAGGGGTCTCTTATCATGCATTCCTTTCCTTATAAGCACACAGTAACTGATACCATATGTTCTACTCTTCGTTCTATTTAACCCTTAAATCCCCTGTTTCAATAGTTATGGAAAAATATTTCCAAGTGCTTCTTAAAAATATCCATTCCTATTTTAAAGGATGGATTTTATTACTGTTCTCTTTAAAGCAGATGTGATTGCAGCATTCTGTGATTGATATTGATCCAGGGTCTCTCCCCAGGAGATATGCCCTACTCAGAGAAGCTGTGCCTTGGGGTCTGACTCAGTGTGGACAACCTTGCTCCATATTCCCTAACCCCATCCTGTCTGCCCTCACTCACCTGGGACCTGCTTTGCTTGGAGAGTTGGCTGCTCTCAGGCAAAGTAGAGTTTTTCCTTTTCGTTATTTTCTACGCAATCTAAAACTTCTAATTTTCCCTATGGAAAACAGACACACCCCTCAGGTGTGTGCCAGCCCAAGGTGCCACCAAGGAGGTTCAGCGCTGGGGATCGGTGCTTCGGGGGTGGTGCCCGGAGTCGGCGCCATCTTTCCTTTCTGCCTCTAACTCCCGTCATGCCCCGCGGCCCCATAGAGCCCCATTGGAGCCGGGACTACAATACCCGTCATGCCCCGCGCTCCACAGAACCCCGGTACTCTCCCCCCCCACAGGTCCGATAGATGTCCTCCAGAACCTCCAGGATCGCTAAGTGTCTCCTCAGCGCCCATTTGGGAACCTCCCAAAACGTCCCCGAATCCCCTGAATGCTCCCAAGCCCACAGATGCCCGTTACAGCAACTTCTGGGAATTCATCTCCTGCCATCCCCCGCGAGCTCAGAGCACCTCCTAACCCAGTCAGTCGCCTAAAATTCCTGCCGTGCCCCGTGCCCTAAACAGCCCGGTTAGAGCTCCCCAAGACCCCTCCAAGCTCTCCCGACCCGTATACGTTCCCTCCTTAGGACCTGTAGTCGCCATTCAGAGGCAAAAGTGTCCCCGCAGTGCCCTCCGGACCCCAAACTCTCCGCAAGAGGCACTTCCGGGACTACAGCACCCATCATGCTCTGCGTTCGTAAAGCCATTCCAGCAGAGACTTCACTGCAGCATGCCTGCCAAGAGCTCCCATGATGCTCCGCAACCCCTTTAACCCGTATTATACCCGCGCCTACAACTCCCATCATCCCCCGCGTCGGAGAGAGCCCCGTTAGAGACCCCCAAGTGCCCAGCCCGGACCGAAGGGCCCCAGATTCTCCTCCCTGACCTACAAGGGCAGCCCTGGACCCCCAAGTGCCACTCTGAAGCCAAGACCTCCTTCTAAATTTTTTCCCCAGACCTAAAACTGCCCCGAATGTGCCACAGAAATGTCTCCCTGGACCCTGAAGGGCCCACCTTGACCCTGTCTGAGAAAAAGTTGATAATAAAGATGATAAAATGATTACAAATATTACGAATTACCTTAAAGAGGGAGAAATAAATAACCAACAGAGCTTAATTATTAATTATAGGATTTGTCTTGCTTAGAAACAATGACCAATAATTTATTTGGTTGCTAACAATATAAAGATTATTAATATAATTATAAAAATTAGGTTTAAATGTACAGAATAGTAATATTATATCTCAGAAAAATAAAAGGTTATTATTTAATAAAATTTTTGTTTTAAAGAGAAATTGATGAGGTTTTTTAATATTTTTGGTTGTCAGTCCCAGGTGGGAGATATCATGAGTTGGTGAGGTTGGGGGTGAGGAGCAGGTTGTCTGAACTGGGTCAGCCTGCAAGGGGCTCATTCTTCTCCGTGCCCAGAGCTTCTAAGGAGACGTTCAGCATCAAGATTACCTGTGGAATGCTTCTATCAGTTCCTCTCTGAAATGAAAACTAAAAAAATATTCCCCTGAGGTAAATAAAGTCATGAGATGCACTCTGAAATCTTCCTCCTTAACAGAACTCCAATCTTACTCGAATGAGCTGCACAAGCCCTTGAGACTTGATGACAAATAGAGGGAGAAAAACGAGCTCCTGATGGCTTTCTGTATTTTCATGATCCCCACAGTGGATTTGGGGCTGAGTCCAGGAGCCTCAGGTACTGAGAGAAGGTTGAAGAAGTTGGTCAAGGAGGCAGAAGCAAAACTCCAAGTCCCTTGGAGCGTCACTGGCCCCACTGAGGGCAGGGACTGCCAAAGGCTCCCCAGGGACTGCTGAGAGCAGATCCTTGAGGGCAGCATTGCAGGAGCCAAAGGCTGTGAGCAGGAACTGCAATGCTGAGCAAGGCCTGGGCTGGTTGGAGGCAGCAGAAAGGCCAAGGCCTGAGCCCAGGCCTGGCCCAGCAGGGCCTGTCCCTCACGGGTGGCTCGGGGCTGTTCCTGGGGCACTGGGATGGGAGGGGCAGCAAGGACAAATGGCATCACCTTGTGTGACACTCCAGATGCTCATGGAACCAAGGGCCAGTGTGACACAGCAGGGCCTCATGGAAATTCATGGGACTCATTGTGAGCCTGCAGGGCTGTAACACCCCAGAACACTGAAATGCTGAGAGTGACCAAAGGTTCCTTTACTCGAGTTTGGTGCACAGGAGAATCCCCAGCCAGATATTCTCAAGAGGCCAAAATGACACCAAAATTTTACTGGCAAAATATAAATATCCGAGGAACTTTGGAAAAGGATTTAATAAAACATCCAATTCCACATAAAACACTTGTCCTGACAGAAACTTCATTATCTTAGCACATTACACCTAGAAACCTTTACACACTTAAGTTTTTAGATACCCAAAACTGTTCCATATCAAGAGTATTAGAAGGAGAGGAAAGAGAGAGAGAAAGACAGAAGCTCTATAGAAAGACACACACATGGCTACCAACTCCTCGGGTTCCAGTGTGGGTGAGACACAGACCCAGCAGAAGGCAGGGTACAGACCATGGGCTGAGCTCCTGCTCCGTGTTTTAAGCCCCTGGGCCTTCATGGGCCTCCCCCCAGGTGGGACTTGTGATTGCTCGGGGCAATCAGAGCCTGGGTCAGCACCAGCCCACTGTGTGACTGACTGACAGCTCATCCCAAGGTGTCTGGGACATTGATCTCATCCAGCCTCTGACAGCGACCATGGTGACACTGCGGAATCTCATGGAACCATGGGTCAGTTGTGACAATGCGGGTTCAGGGACACCATGGAGACACTATGGAACCTCATGGAACCAAAGAGACCATTGTGACACTCTGGTGCCTCATGGAATCAGGAGGACCACTGAGATACTCAGGACCCGTATGGAACCAAGGGTCAGTGATGGAGCTGTGGGGCCTGTAGAACCAAGGAGCAGAGAACCATTGTCACAAGAACATTGTGACACAGCGGGGCCACATGGAGCCCAGGGGCCATGGTGACACTGCCAGACCTTATGGAAGCAAGAGGCCTTTGTGACACCACAGAAGTATGGAGAATATTGTGACAAGGAGAACATTGTGACACTGTGAGGCCCCATGAAACCAAGGAAACATGGAACAGGTCTGGCTGGCTGGGCCTCCTGGGGGCCACCGGACAGGTCTGGCTGACCTTGGCATGTCGAGGGCCGCTGCTTATCTGCCCCTGAAGCACTCGGGCTCTGTGTTCTCCTTCCTATGGGAGAGAACTGTCCTTCTCCTCCAGGGGCCCATGGCAAAAATTTGGATTCCTTCTCCAAATTTTCTTACATGAAAAGATTGTTCCCAGATTAAATCTGCCAGGACAGCCAGATCTGACTGCCTTGACTACCTGGGGGCCACCTCTCACCTTCTTTTGAAACACTGGCATGATGTGCTTTTCTTATGGAAAAAGACCTCCCATCTCGACCAGCCACCCATGGCCAAAATTGGGAATCCGCCTCCAGAATTCCCAATATGCAAGGACAGCTCCCAGACAAAAGCTGCCATGTCTGACAAGTCTGGCTGGCCTTGGCTTCCTGAGGGCTGGCTCTCATCTGCCTTAGAAATGCTGGCGCTCTGTGCTTTCACTCCTAATGAAAAGAAATCTTGTGCCTTTCCAGGCACCCACAACAAAAACTGAGGTTCCACCTCCAAAAATCCCTATGTCCAAGGATAGCCCCCAGATGGAAGGTGCCAGAGAGACAGGTCTGGCTGGCTAGGCCCATGACCTCTCATCTTCTTCCAAAACACTTGGGCTTTGCACTTTTCTTTCCTATGGAAAACCATCCATCTGACTATCTGAAATTTGGATTCCACCTCCAAAACTTTGTACATTCAAGGATTGCTCCCAAGTGAAAACTGACAGGACAGACAGGTCTGGCTTCCCTTGCCCTCTTGGGGGCTTCCTCTCACCTGATTTCCAAACACTGGGGCTTGGTGCTTTCCTTCCAATGGAAAGGAAGTGTCCTTCTTGTCAAGGTGTCCATGGTCAAAAGTGAGATTCCTCCTCCCAAAATCAGTATATCCAAGGGTTCCTCTGTAACAAAAGCTTCCAGTAAAAATAGGCCTTTCTTGCTTGAGCTCCCAGGAGCCACCTCTCATCTGCCTTTGAAACACTTGGCCTCTGTTTTTCTTCCTATGGAAAAAAACTGTCTCCCTTATCAATGCAGAACGGATCAAAATTAGGATCCTACCTCTGAAATTCCATATATCCAAGAATTGCTTTCAGACAAAAGCTTCCAGAACAGAGAGGTCTGGCTGGCCTTGGCCTGTGATGGCTGCCTTTCATCTGCCCCTGAAACACTGGTGTTCTGTGTTTCCTTCCTATGGGAAAGAACTGTCCTTTTCCTCCAGATGTCCGTGTATGAAATAGGCATTCCACCTCTAAAATTCCACGTGTGTGGGGATTACTCCCAGACAAAATCTGCAAATACCATCAAGTCTGGCAGCCTTTGGCCTCTGGTGACTTGCCCCCCTCTGCCCCTGAAACACTGAGGCTCAGTTGTTTCTTTCCTCTGGAGATCATTGTGACACTGTGAGCACCTCATGCAGCCAAAGGGCCGTTGTGATCCTGCAGGGCACCGTGGATCCATGGAGACCTTTGAGGCACTGCAAGGCCCCATGGAATCATGGAGACCATTGTGACACTGTGGGGCCCCATGGAACCAAGGGGACATGGAACAGATCTGGCTATTTGGCCTCCTGACAGGTCCAGCTGACCTTGGCATGTGGAGGGCTGCCTCTGATCAACTGTTGGAGAACTGGGCCCCCCAGCTTTCCTTCCTAGGGAAAGGAACCATCCATCTAACCGGACTCCTATGGCCAAAATTGATACTCTCCCTAAAAATTCCCTATATGCAAGGACTCTCCCAGACAGAAGATGCCAGCACAGGATAGAGAACTCTGGGCTGGCCTTGGACTCTGGTGGTCACTCCTCATCTCAAGGAAGCCATGGGGAAAGTATTTGAGCAGGTTTGACTAATGGAACATCAATCAGTCTCTCATCTTTTGAAAAAACTCAGATATTCTTCTGATCATATGCCTTTATTTTCTCATTGTGTATTATGCATGAAATGCTATTTTCAGATAAAAAATACTGTTCATATCACTCTAGCAGTGTTATCTCACACAAAACACCTCTTCTACATATGGATCCAGGCCACCTGTACAAGCAAACACAATAAAGAATCTAGCAGGAATTATTTGTCTCTGTTTCCAACTGTCACATCTCCTCTGGAGCTGGAGGTGCAGCCCCAGCACTTGGGAGGGCTCAAGGGTCACAAGCTGAGCTCCCACACGGAGAACTTGCAAACCCTGTGGTGCCCCTTTCAGCCCCAGTGCCCAGAGCCTTTCTGCAACCTTCCCCTGGAGCTGCTGCTTCCCTGCAGCCCTGGCCATGGACAGCAGCAGAACCTGGTGTGTCCTGAGCAGCAGTGCCAGCTCAGGGCCCTGTGGGGAGCAGGGGCTGGGCCAGCAGGACAAGCCAGCCCAGCCAGCCAGGACACGCTCAGCTGGGGAAAGGGATGTCCAGGGAGAGCAGCAAGGGAGCGTTTCTGTGCCTGCAGGGAGGAATGCAGAGGAAGCTGCTGCTGCAGGCACCAGCTCTGGCCAGGCCCCTCTGTCCCTGCCCAGGGCTGCTGTGCAGGCCTGGGGAGAGAGAGGGGCTGGCACTGAGGGGCAGAGGCAGCCTGTGCTGGGCATCTCCTGGAGCCAGGACCAGCAGTTCTGCACTGTCACTGAGCTCCATTTCCCCTCCATGGGAGCTCCAGCCCTGGGGCTGATGTGGAGGCTGACCTCCCTCTCTGCCCCTCAGCAGCTGTCAAGCCCTTCAAGGGGGCCAGGGCTGTGGGGTGAGTGCCCCCAGTGCTGGAGCATTCCAGAGTGGGCATTGCCATGGGGCTCACCCAGAATGGGATGCTGGGCTGGGCTGGGCTGAGCTGGGCAGAAGCTGGGCTAGACTGGGAAGTGCCCAGGAGATAAAACCCACTCGTGTCAGCCAAGCTGTGTGACTCTGCAGGGCCAGGACACGTTCCAGCAGGTGTGTGGTGCTGTGCTAGTCTCCTGGCAGGGACCTCAGACAGGCAGGTGCAGCACTGAGGAGGTTGGTCTGTGGCCTTGGTGGCATGGCCAGCCTAAGAAGGTGCCCCAGGGCTTTGAGCATCCCTCCAGCCTCTTCCATCAGCCGCTTTCAGACCTGGGCACTCCTGTCAGTTTATTGGTCTATTTGTTATGTGGTTATCTCCTTTCTTCTGCTGATTTCAACACTGCTGTAGGGGCAGCATCAGTCCTGCCCGGGCTCTCTCTTCACCCAGCCCTTGGCAGACTCCAGAGCAGGGCTGTCTGTGAACCCTGGCATGGGTGGGTGGTGGGACTGGACACTGAGATCTGGAGTGGACACTCTGGTGGGGAGCATTTGCCTACCCAAAACACTCCCTGTGCTGTGCTGTGTCTGATGAAGGGGATGTGGGGCCTGTGCTGGCCAGGGGGCTGTGCTGCCTCAGGGAAAAATTACAAGCATGAGCCACAACACAACGACCAGGAGGTGGAAGTGTGGACAAGCTATGGAGGAGAAATTCAGAAATCTGACCTGAGCGTGTGTTCATGTGTTTAGGAAAGCCAAAGCTCAGCTGGAGCTGATGGAGGCTGCAGCCAACATCCAGAGCAAAGTCAATTCAGTTGCTGTGTTTGCAGTAAATGGCTGCAAAAGGAACAACCGGCTGCTAAATGAGGCAGGGAGGGGCAAATCCAGGATCATAGAATTGTTTGGGTTGGGATCCTAAAGATTATCCAGTTCCAATCTCCTGCCATGGGCAGGGACACCTTCCACTGGACCAGATTGCTCCATCCAACCTGGCCTGAACTCCTCCAGAGGTGGGGAGTCTGCAGCCTCTAGGGTAACCTGTGCAAGGGCCTCACCACCCTCACTGGGAAGATTTCTTCCCAATATCCCATCTAAACCTGCCCTCCTTCACCTCACGGTCATTCCCCTTGTCCTGTCACCCCAGGCCTTTGTCGGAAGCCCCTTCCAGCTCTCTCAAAGCCCCTTTAGGTGCTGGAATGGGCTCTAACATCTCCCTGAGACTTCTTGTGCCCAGGCTGAACAGCTCCAGCTCTCTCGGTCTGACTGCAGAGCAGCTCCGTGGCCCCTTTATGCCGTGCTGGCCCAGCCACGGCAGCACAGCCCCTGTGCAGGCCCAGCCCGGGACAGGAGCATTGCGGGTGGGAACGGCCCCTGTGCCGTGGTGCCCACAGCAGCCCTGGGGCTCTGTGCCCCATGGCCTCCCTGCTGGGCAGCCTCTGCCAGCTCCTGCACAGCCCGTGGCACCTGTGGGCTGCACTGACAGCCCTGCCCCGGGCTCTGCCGGGCTCTGGGCCAGCAGAGAGGCCGGGCAGGGCTGGCCATGGCCGGGAACAGGCCCTGAGCCCCGCAGGAGGATGGAGCTGGGCCACAGCCAAACTCAGCCCAGGGCACACCTGGGCTCAGCAGCCAGGGCTGGCAAGGGCTGGGGACAGAGGCTGGCGCTGACAAATGTGCTGGGCCCCCTCCCTGCTCTGTGCATGCCACCAAGGGCACAGAGCAGCCTCCTCTCTGGGCCACTTGCCTGTTTCCAGTGCCTTCCACAGGCGCTGGCCCTGCCCCACAAGGCCTGGGCTGAGTCCTGCCCCTGCACGCTCAGCCAGGCTGAGATGGACACTGCTGCTTTATCTGGCAGGCTCTCTCAGGCTAGCCCAGCTCCCTGCAAGCTGTGCCAGCTGCCCTGAGCTCTGTGCAGCACCAAGGGCCTCTCCCCAGCACAGCCCAGCCGGCTCTGGCCCCACAGCTCTGCTCAGGGCAGGGGGCTCTGGGCAGTGGCCCCACGGCCTCAGCCCCTGGCAAGGGCACAGCAGCAGCTGCAGCTCAGACAGGACTCAGCCCCAGCCATGGGCAAGGTGCTTGGCCAAGGCAAAAGGAGGCTCCCTGTGTGCCCTGCTGCCCTCTCCCTGAGCTCCTGAGAGCTCTGCAGCCCCTGCTGCCATCCCATCTGCCCAGGCCAGCACAGCAGCCCCGGCCTTGGGGCCCTGCAGAGCTGCTCCTGCTCCAGGCCCAGGGCCCATCCCAGAGCTGGGGCAGCCACAAAGCTGTGCCCATTTCTGTCCATTCCTGCTCTGATGGGGGATGGATCCTCAGGAACTTGGAGATTGCTGATGAATTTTACAACTCCAGAGGCTCTTCTTTCTTCAGCTCTTCAGTCCAGGAATTCAGTGGCAGAGACTCATAAACATTTTTTCAAAACACCCAAAGAAGGAACACCGCTGGAAATAATTTAAGTTTTCAATTCTTCTGAGGTTAAGTAGACAGATTTCAGAAATGTATTCTAAGTCATAATACTTTATTAGAAACAATGCAGAGAGAACATTTGTATTGTTGTCTTTTCCTGTTTATAGAAGAACATAAGCAAATTATATTGACCCCCAGCACTTTCAAATGCAGTATGACTGGATACGAAAATCAAGATGTTTCATAGCTAAAAATCAATAATGCTTGTCCCCATCCCCTTCACACTGTTTCCCTCATCCACGCCCTGGGACTCCTCGGGATCAGGAATGGTGTGGGCAGTAGGGCCAGGGCAGTGATTCTTCCCCTGTGCTTGGCACTGGTTGGGCAGCAACTCAAGTCCTGTGTCCAGTTCTGGACCCCCCAATTTAGGAAGGACATGGAGGGGCTGGAGTGTGGCCAGAGAAGGGCAACAAGGCTGGTGAGGGGTCTGGAACACAAGTCCTTTGAGGAGGGACTGAGGGAGCTGGGGATATTTATCCTGGAGAAGAGGAGGCTCAGGGGAGACCTCATCACTCTCTACAACTCTCTGAGAGGAGGGTGGAGCCGGGGGGGGTCAGGCTCTTTTCCCAGGTACAGTGACAAGAAAAGAGGACAGAGCTGTAAGCTGCACCAGGGGAGGTTTAGGCTGGACATTAGGAAATATTCTTCACAAAAAGGATGACTGGGCATTGGAATGGGCTGCCCAGGGAGGTGAGTGAGTCACTGTCCCTGGATGTGTTTCATGCCATGGTCTGGGTCACAAGGTGGTATTGGGTCACAGGTTGGCTTTGATGCTCTCAAAGATCTTTTCCAGCCTGGGTGATTCTGTGATGATTGTGACACTGCAGGGCCCTGGGGAAGCAAGGGGCCATTGTGACACTGCAGGGCCTCTTGGAACTGAGAGGACCATGGTGACACTGTGTACGACATGGCACCACAGAGCCAAGGGGCCACTGTGACACTGTGGGGCTGCATGGAAGCAAGGAGTCCATGGTGACACTCTGGGTCCTGTGGAACCACAGAGGCCACTGTGACACTGCAGGGCCTTGTGGAACCAAGGGGCCATTGTGCCACTGTGGAACCAAGGAGAGCCTTGTGAGAGCCTGGGGCCAATGGAATCTGGGGGCCATTGTTCCACTGCAAGGACTCTTGGAACTAAGGGAACAATTGTGACACTGTGGTGCCCCATGGAACCAAGGGTCCTCATGACACTGCAGGATCTTGTGTAACCAGGGCTCCACTGTGACACTGCAGCACCAAGGAATTCATGGTGGCTCTCGGAGGCCTCATGGAACCAAGAGGCCACAGTGACACTGCAGGGCCTTGTGGGACCATGCAGAGCATTGTGACAGAGCAGGACCTCGTGTAATGATGGGGCCATTGTGACACTGCAGGGCCCATGGAACCAAGGGGCCAGTGTTGCTCCTCAGGGACTCCTGGAATGAAGGAAACATGTTTGACACCGTGGTGCCCCTTGGCACCAGGAGGCCATTGTGGCACTGTGGGGCCCAAGAATCGTGACATCAAGGGGTCCCATGGATCCAAAGGGATATTGTGACAATAGGAGGCCACATGGAATCATGGAGAATTTTGTGACACTCTAGGTCCTCATGGCACCGTTGTGACACCAAGTTGGCTGGGAGTGTTGATCTGCTGGAGGGTAGGAGGGATCTGCAGATGGACCTGGACAGGCTGGATGGACCAGGACCCAAATCCAACGAGGTGAGGACTAAGTGTCAGATCCTGCACTTTGGCCACAGCCACCCCTGAAGTGCTACAGGCTGGGGGCATAGTGGCTGGACAGCGGCCAGGCAGAAAGGGAGCTGGGGGCACAGACAGACAGCAGACTGGACATGAGCCAGCACTGTGCCCAGGTGGCCAAGAAAGCCAATCCTCCTGGCCTGGGTCAGGAATGGTATGGCCAGTAGGGTGTGCTGATGCAGGGCTGGAGGCACCACCAAGTACAGAACTGATATCACCAGATCCAGAGATGGGGAGAAGATGGAGGGGAGCTTAAGGGAGGTGAGAAAAGCAGTGCTGAGAAACAGGAGACCACAGCCAGGTGAGGGAGGCAGGTGGAAAAGGCTTTGTGCCATCCCTGCACAGAGGGGATCCTCAGCTCAGCCCTGACTATCTGCACAGAGGAGAAAACCATGGACAGAGAACAGAGTGCTAAAGAGACACTAAAAGCAAGAAGTTGCAGTTCTGTGAGATAGGTTTGAGTGTGAGCAGGAGCGTTTGAGGATGTGTGGGATTTCACAGAAGAACTGGCCCAGGCATTGCCCTGGCACAGGGGCAGGGGAAATGTATTGGCCGTGTGCAGCAGCGCATTGAGAAAGCCACTGGCCCAGGCAGCTGCTGCCATGTGGGCACAAGCTCTGCTGCCCAGGAGGGTCCCGTAGTGCAGGGGTTTGCAGATGGACACGTAGCGGTCGTAGCACATGGTGGTCAGGAGAAAATACTCTGCTCCACTGAAGAAGATAAACAGAAAGAGCTGTGCAGCACATCCTGCATAGGAGATGTGTCTGGTGTCCCAGAGGGAATTGTGCATGGCTTTGGGCACAGTGGTGCAGATGGAGCCCAGGTCGCTGAGGGCCAGGTTGAGCAGAAAGAAGAACATTGGCACACAAAGCCTTGGGCTGCTCCAGACTCTGTGTGGGGGATGTGTTTCACCACAGCCCTGCCCTGGGAGGAAAATTCCTCTCTTTTTGCATCCAGTCTAGACCGTTGACATTGAGCTCATAGTCTAAGAAAATCACCAGAGGAACAAGACCAGCATAACCTTTCTGTGCTGGCTACTTTTGTCTGGGAGCAATCTTTGGATAAATAGATTTTGGAGGCTAAATCCCAATTTTGGCCATGAGCCCTGGACAAAAAAGTTGGTTTTCCATAAGAATGAAGGAACAGTGCTCCAGTGTTTCAGGGGGAGATGAGGGATTACTACAAAAGGCTGTTCTGGCAGCTTTTGTCTGGGAGAAGCCCTTGTATATAGGGAATTTTTAAGTACCATACCATTTTCTTCCATGGGCACCTGGAAAGACAAATAATTCTTTTCCAGGAAGAAGCCCCAGTGCTCCAGAGGCTGACGAGAGGCAGCCCTCGACATGCCAAGTTCAGCTGGACCTGTCAGGTGGGCCCATGGGAGGCCAAGCCAGCCATATCTCTTAAATGTCCCTTTGATTTCACAAGGCCCTACAGTGTCACAATGTTCTCCTTGCTTCTGCAGTGTCAAATGGCCCCTTGCTTCCATGAGCTCTGCAGGGTCACAATGGCCCTTTGGTTCCCTTTGGCCCCACAGAGTCACAATGGTCTCCATGATTCCATGGGGCCTTGCAGTGCCACAATGGTCTCCATGGATCCACGGTGCCCTGCAGGATCACAACGGCCCTTTGGCTGCACGAGGCCCTGTTAATGCAGCAATGGCCTCTTGGTTCCACAAAGCCCTGCTGCTTCACACCAGCCCCTTGGGACCATGGGGCCCAGCAGTGCCACAGTGATGGCCTTGGTTCCACGAGGTTCCACAGTGTCACAATCACCCCTTGGTTCCATTGTGTCCCCACAGTGTCACAATGGCCCCTTGGATCCATGGTACCCTGCAGTGTCACAATGGTCTCCATGGTTCCTTGATGTCCCCATCATGTCACCATGGTCTCTGTAGGAAGGAAACAACCAAGCCCCAGTGTTGCAGAGGCAGATGAAGGACAGCCATCAGATGCACTGGGACACCAAAATTGTATTGGCAATTTTGTCTGGTAACCATCTCCAGATATATGGAATTTTAGAGGCAGAATACCAATTTTGGACATTAACCACCTGGAGGAGAAAGTTCTTTTCCATAAGAAGGAAAGAATGGAACACTGGTGTTTCAGAGGCAGATGGAAGGCGGCCATCAGAGGCCAAAGGCAACCTGAATTCTGCCCTGGCATCTTTTGTCGGAAAGTAACCCTTGGATACACAGAATTTTGGAGGTGGGATCCCAATTTTGGCCATTTCTGCATTGATAAGAGGGATGGTTCTTTTCCACAGGAAGGAAAGCACCGAGCCCCAGTATTTCAAAGGCAGAAAAGGAGAGAGGTGGCTTCTGGGAGGCCAAGCCAGCCAGACCATTTTGTCCTGGCAGCTTTTGCCTGGGAGAAATTTTTTGGACATACAGAATTTGGGAGGCAGAATCCCAGTTCTGACCACAAACACCTTGACAAGAACCATCGTTCTTTCCCATAGGAAGGAAAGCACAGAGCCCCAGTGTTTCAAAAGCAGGTGAGAGGCAGCCTCCAAGAGGCCAAGGGCAGCCAGACCTCTCTGTCCTGGCAGCTTTCACTTGGGAGCAATCCATGGATGTACAGAGGTTTGGAAGTGGAATCCCAGTTTTGGCCATGTGCACCTGGTCGAGGTGAATGTTTTTTTTCATGGGAAAGAAAAGTGTGAAGCCCAAATGTTTTGGAAGAAGATGAGGGGTGAGCACCATATGCCAAGGCAGCCTGACCTGTCTCTCCTGGCACCTTTCATCTGGGGCAATCCTTGGACACAGGGATTTTTGGAGGTGCAATATCAATTTTGGCCATGAGCGCCTGGCATGGAAGGAGAGTTCTTTTCATTAGGAAGGAAAGCACCGAGCCTCAGTGTTTCAAAATGCAGATGAGAGCCAGCTGTCAGGAAGCCAAGGCCAGCCAGACTTGTCAGTCATGGCAGCTTTTGTCTCGGAGTTATCCTTGGATATAAGGAATTCTGGAGGTGGAATCCCAAATTTGGCCATGGGTGCCTGGATGTCAAAGGTGTTTATTTTCCCCCATAAGAAAGAAAAGCACATGGGTCCCAGTGTTTCAAAGGCAGATGAGAAGTGACCCCTGGGTAGCCAAACCAACCAAATCTGTTTGTCCTGACAGATTTCATCCGGGAACAATCTTTGCATATAAGGAAATTAGGAGAAGGAATCCAAATTTTGGCCATGGCTGATACCGAAATAATGAGAAAAAGGACTAATGTAGATATAGTAGTAGTCATGCTAAGGCTTAGAAAACTACAGTTTTCGGACAGGCCCTGGGAACCAACCTTGTGAAACAATAGTCAACAGAATTAGTAGAGCATATAAAACATTTAGAACTGTGAAAACAATAATCAAAGGATTTAGTAGAGCATATAGAACATTTAGAAACTTTCAAGATAAGGCTAAAGTATAATAATAAATAAAGGGTTCTGGTGATGGAAAAACATGTAAGGGGGATTGAGGGGGGTAGCCTATAGTTCTGAGTAGACAAGCATGCAGAATTTATAACTTTTAAGAATGATATCTACAAGATTTATGTATCTGTATTGTCTTGAAGAATGTGTACTTTTGCAAGTAGACTACTTTGTAAAAAAGGTATAAAAACCTGACGGAAAAAGGGAACTGTGGGATCCTGACTTTGGACGGTAGTCCGCAGGTTTCCCCGGGCCCTGAATAAAGCACCGCATAAACTAACTCTGTTAGTTTGTGTTCTGTTTGGGGCATCGGGCAGCAGTTTTCTGGCGACCCAGATGGGACTCCGGAGGCGGCAGGGGCGGTTCGTGGGCTGATCCACTCCACGCCGGCACCAGGTGATTTCTGGGGAGGACATCAACCCGTGCCCGACCCCGCGCCTGACGGACGACCAGGAGGTAAGCCCGAAGGTGCTTTATTCCTTTTATCGAGGGAAAGGGGGGCCTGCCGATTAAGTCGGAACGGCGTTTCCGCACGGGGGTCACAGACGTCTTTAAGGTTGTGGAAAAGCCTAGGCGCTGACCGTCAGACACGGCAGTGACCGCGCAGGTTCAGCACTTGCCACTCGCAGAGACGAGAAAGGCAAGGTTGGTGGAAAGGGTGTGAGTGTTGTGTGTGGTGTGTATTGTGAGTGTTGTGTGTGGTGTGTATTGTAAAAAAAAAAAAAAAAAAAAGGCGTAATGATGCCTTTGAAAACGTTTAAAACTCTAGCAAGTTCCGGGATGGAAATCCCGGACGATTCACCTTTGGGCTGTTTATTACAACATTGGAATGTGGGGAATTTTGGTCAAGAATTAAGTAAAAAGAAATTGATTGATTTTTGTAATCATGTATGGCCTTTATATGAACCCGATGGTATGCAATGGCCTAGGAACGGTACACTGAATCCTGACATTATTACTCCTTTGATGCATTTCCTGCAAAGTAATGAAAAATGGGATGAAATACCGTATCTAGACCTCTTTTATTATTTGAAAGATAAACCAGAGTGGCAAAAGGAGTGTGGGATCATGGTTTTGAAAACATTAAATCTGAATTGTGAAGGATGTAAGGGATGGCAGAAAGAGAAGGAATGCTTGGTTAAGTTTTCGGAACCTGAAGAGGATGTTTCTTTACTGATAGCCCCTAGTGCCCCTCCGATGCTAGAGGTAGAAAGGGAGGATCAAGAAGCAAAAATAGAAACCACAGATATACCACGAACCCCCTTATGCGAAAGAACTCGGAGAGGGCGGTGGGAGGTAGAAAGGAAGAAAAAGAAAGGAGGTGCTCATTTAATGGTGCCGCTGCGTGAAGCAGTCGGGCCGC
Source organism: Luscinia megarhynchos (assembly GCA_034336665.1). Taxonomy (NCBI): domain Eukaryota; kingdom Metazoa; phylum Chordata; class Aves; order Passeriformes; family Muscicapidae; genus Luscinia; species Luscinia megarhynchos. The sequence continues at coordinate 87,188 of JAPFBE010000128.1, read as the reverse complement.
AGGGGGAGCAGGTCATAGTGAAAGTTCCCTTTTCTCCGAATGATTTACTAATTTGGAAACAATCAGCGGGGGCGTATCGGGAGGATCCTGAACGAACTGCACGGGTGGTAAAAATGGTAATTAAGACTCAGAACCCGGATTGGAATGATTTACAAGTTCTGTTAGACACAATAATGGATTCTACTGAAAAGGAAATGGTGTTTAAAGCCATGACAGAGAAAGCACGGGAAATGATTAGGTTGCGGCTTGCGGATGGTACAGTAAATGACTTAGTGCCTAGGGAAGATCCGGAGTGGGATCCCAACTCGACGGGTGGGTCTCGGAGACTTAAAGCTTATCAGGATTTGTTAACGGAAGGAATACGGAATGGAATGCCAAAAACTTTGAATTGGTCTAAGTTATATTCGGTCAGACAGGAAAAGAATGAGTCTCCATCAACCTTTTTAGAGCGGCTTAAGGAGACAGCTCGTAGATACACTAATTTAGAAGTTGAGGGAGAATCGGGAAAATTACAGCTAGCATTAATTTTTATGGGGCAGTCCCAGGAAGATATTAGAAAGAAATTACAAAAATTGGAGGGAGAAGATACTCGGAATTTAGATAAACTATTGGAAGTCGTGTGGAAGGTATATAATAATAGGGAAAAAGAAACGGCCAGGAAACAACAGGCTACTATGTTAGCGGTGATATAGCAAGTGGCTGGAAATAATATGAGAGGAGGGAGCCGTGGACGTGGACGAGGAAGGGGAAGAGGAATAGCAAAGGGGGAAATGCCAATGGGTGCGGGAGGACTCATGGGTCAATTGAATATGGGAAGAGGAAGAATGCAGCTGGGGATAGATCAATGTGCTCTATGTAAAAATAGAGGACATTGGAAAAATGAGTGTCCTCTCAACCAAGGAATGGGTTTTGGGGGAGGAATTATAGCCAGTGGGGATGGAAATACAGGTGCTTTCCCAGGAAATCCACAAGGTGTCGCCCAGGCCTTTATGATGGGGAATTACCAGAATCAGAGCTGACTAGACCAGGATTTAAAGGTAATAATGGAAGTAGATGGGGAACCGTTAGAATTTAGAGTAGATACGGGAGCATCATTCTCAGCTAGGACTCAGATAGGACTTTTGAGTGATTCTACTATTCAAGTAGTGGGAGTTACGGGACAAGTTGAGGAACAAACATTTTTGCGGCCATTAGATATAAAATTTGGGGGGAAGGAATTTGACCATCGATTTTTATATATGCCAAATAGCCCAGAATCACTATTTGGGAGGGATCTATTGTCAATGCTAGAAGCAAAGATAATATTTGAAAAAGGTAGAGTAAGATTGGAATTTCCCGAGGAGAATATTGCTAAGTTGTTTGTAGTGAAAGAAGTAGAAGCAGTAGAAATACCACAAGAAATAGAGCAAGCTGTAGTACCATGGGTATGGGAAACAGGAGTACCTGGAAAATCAAAAGCGGCACAACCGGTTGTAATAGAACTAAAAGAAGGAACCTCCCCAGTAAGGGTAAAACAATATCCTTTGAAATTGGAAGCACAAATAGGAATAGCACCTATGAATGAACAATTTCTTAGCTTAGGAATTTTACAGGAATGTGAGTCAGAATTCAATACTCCGATCTTCCCAGTTAGAAAGCCAAATGGTAAGTATAGATTAGTTCAAGATTTAAGAGCAATTAATAATATCTCTAAAGATATACACCCAGTAGTAGCTAATCCGTATACATTGTTGACAGCTGTGTCGGAAAAGTTTAAGTGGTTCACAGTAATTGATTTGAAAGATGCATTTTTCTGTATCCCCTTGGCACTTGAAAGTAGGAAATACTTTGCCTTTGAGTGGGAGAACCCAGACACGGGACGCAAGAAGCAGCTCACCTGGACGCGTCTACCACAAGGATTCAAAAACTCACCAACTATTTTTGGAAATCAATTGGCTCGAGAGTTAGAAGAATGGAAGATGACTCAGGTAAAAGAATCACCTTTTTTATATGTTCTCCTACAATATGTTGATGATATCTTTATAGCCTCCGCAGAAAAGGATGTTTGCCTTAGACTCACCATTGAATTACTTAATATGCTGGGACAAGCTGGATACCGAGTATCGAAAGAAAAAGCTCAGCTGGTAAGAACCCAAGTGATTTACCTAGGCTGCGAAATTTCACAAGGGGTGCGAAAGTTAGGAATCAATCGAGTACAAGCAATTTGCACCATACCCACACCACGAAATCCGCAAGAGTTAAGATCCTTTTTGGGCATGATAGGGTGGTGCCGCTTGTGGATTCCGGAATTTGGACTGAAAGCAAAACCCCTATATGAAGCAGCCAAAAGCCCTGTGTTTCAGTGGGGACAAACGCAAGAAAAGGCATTTCAGAGTTTGAAACAAGCTTTAAAGGAAGCCCCAGCACTAGGATTGCCAGATCTCACAAAACCTTTTCAACTATATGTAAACGAGAGACAGAGACTGGCAATAGGGGTTCTCACCCAAAAATTGGGCTCATGGAAGCGCCCGGTAGGGTACTTCTCAAAGCAGCTAGACTCTGTAAGTGCCGGATGGCCCAGTTGTCTTAGGGCTGTGGCAGCAACAGTGCTTCTAATTCGAGAAGCCAGAAAATTGACTTTGGGAAAAAGGATGGAAGTATTTGTTCCCCATATGGTCATTGCAGTTTTGGAACAAAAAGGGGGGCATTGGCTCTCGTCAAGTCGCATGTTACAATACCAGGCACTCCTCCGAGAACAGGATGACATTGAATTAAAAATAACCAATCATCTCAACCCAGCAGAATTTCTTAGGAGCAGCAGCCAGGAAGAAGGAGGCGAATTGACACATGATTGCGTAGAAATCATTGAACAGGTGTATGCCAGCCGGAAAGACCTGAAAGATGAGCCTTTGGAAAATCCGGAATGGGAACTGTTTACAGATGGATCCAGCTTTGTGGAAAACGGAACCAGGTATGCGGGATACGCAGTAGTGACTTTGACACAAATAATAGAAGCTCAAGCTTTAACCCCGGGAACTTCAGCCCAGAAAGCCGAGATACAAGCTCTGGTAAGAGCCTTAGAATTGAGTCAGGGGAAAAGAGTAAACATTTGGACTGATTCAAAATATGCCTTTGGAGTAATACATGTACATGGAGCACAGTGGAAAGAAAGAGGAGTGTTGAATTCTCAAGGATCAGAAATTAAGCACAAAGAACAAATATTAGCACTATTGGAAGCAGTGCATAAACCTCAAGCAGTGGCAGTGATGCATGTAAAAGGACATCAAAATGAAGAGGGAAAAGCGTTCCAAGGAAACCAGTTGGCTGACAGAGTTGCCAAACAGGTTGCCCGAGAGGTATGGACACAATTAGCTTTATTGCCAGTGCGAACTAACCCTGCCACTTCTTTTCTTGAGCAGAAACCATGGTATACACATGAAGATGAGAAGCTTGCTCAATTTGTTCAGGCCCAGAAGAACGAAAAAGGATGGTATGTCACAGCTGAAGGTCAGGTTGTACTGCCAACAAAAGTAATGAAAACAATTTTAGAAATCGAACATAACAAGTGCCATTGGGGAGCAGACGCATTGGTACAATTTTTAAAACGTGAGGTGATTTCCAATCAGATGTTAACAATGGCAAAACGGATTAACGCCATGTGTCCAGTCTGTATTAAAAATAACCCAGTGACACGAAGGCAAATACAACTAGGAAAGTTACAAGTGGGGCCGCAACCAGGAGACTATTGGCAAATAGATTTCTCAGAGCTACCAAAAGCACAAGGGTACCGTTATTTACTGGTGTATGTGTGTACCTTTTCAGGGTGGCCAGAAGCCTTCCCATGCAGGACTAACCAAGCAAAGGAAGTAATTAAAACTTTACTATGGGAAATCATCCCTAGATTTGGAATCCCATTAGGGATGTCCTCAGATAGAGGACCTCACTTTGTAGCTAGAGTAGTCCAAGAGGTAGCCAGAGTGTTAGGGATAGTTTGGAATCTCCATACGCCCTGGAGACCACAATCTAGTGGCCAAGTAGAACGGATGAATCAGACATTAAAAGGGCAGATTAAGAAAATTTGTCAGGAAGCAAAGATACAGTGGCCTCAGGCACTACCTCTAGCCTTGCTGAGAATCAGGATTAAACCCAGAGAAAGGATAGGAGTAAGTCCATACGAAATTTTGTATGGCAAACCATATCATGCTACAACTTACAAAGGGGACCCTCACTTAGTAGGTGATCAGGTCTTGTTGAGTTACATTTTGTCTTTAAATAAAGTCCTTACAGCGCTGCGAGGAGTACTGCAGTGGAACCGGCCCCTGCCCTTGGAGAATCCTGTCCATAACATACAGCCAGGAGATCAAATATATGTGAAAAACTGGAATACGGAACCCTTGAAAGAAGTATGGGACGGTCCTCACCAGGTGATCATGACTACCTACACGGCAGTGAAAGTCCAAGGGATCGAAAACTGGATTCACTACACTCGAATCAAGGAGGTCTCGTCAAGATGGGAAGTACAGCCTCTGTCAGCAACAAAGCTGGTGTTCAGGGCAAGGTCTTAGTTCTTTTAACATTAGTCTGTATAATGCAGGTGGGAGAAGCATTTGTTAAAATTACAGTTCCGGAGCCAGATGTAATGGTGCCTGAAGGTGTGGGAGTAAATTTAACCTGTCTGTTTTCTGACAACCAGAGAACTGGATTAAAAGAAGTAAAGGTAACCTGGAGACAAATCACCACAGACAAAGTATTTACAGAAGGAATCGTGACATTTTGGGATATGGAACAGCAAACAGGTAACACCACATTGACAATATCTCATATGCAAGCTGATCAGGTAGGACAATTCTCATGCATTGTGCGAATTAGAGAAAGCTTTGATTATGGGGACATAAATGTAGGTATTCTAAAAGAGAATAAAACCCAAAGGGGGTACTCGGTGCAGGTAATACCAGTCAGTGCACGGGTAGATATGTGGGATGGATTAAGAGATGCAAGCTTGGCATTACAGAGAAACCAGGAACAAGAAAACTCAGTAGTAGGGTTAATTCGAGATTTTGGACAAATACAAAATGTATCAAAAATAACGGCATGTTTACCTCTGCCACAAGCAGCAGGGGAACCGATCCCTTGGGGAGTAATTCCGGTAGGAAATCTACCCCTAATAAAAAGAGGTGAAAATGGAAGTTGTGAATTAAAATTACGAAATAAAATCAAAATTGAAGAAATATGGGAAAAGGTTGGAGAAACATTAAAATTATTAACCTATAAGGACTGTCTAATTAGCCATGGGAGGTTAGGACAAATTAGGGATTGGGGAATTCAATTAGTGGCAGGGGGAAAAGTAAAATCTGAAGATGCTGCTAAGTGGGAATGTTTTATACCACATTGGAAAAAGGAAAAGAATTCCTAAAAATGAAAGCTATTATGAAATGATATGCCAGAACTCGTCCCGGCAGGAATCCTCATGGGACAGTTGGAAAACGGTATGGGGCCCCAGCATATTAGAACATTATAGTTACATCGGACAAATTAATTGGTGTGTCCAATGGACGGGAAGCAGAAATGCCACTTACACAGAAGTATCTCAAACCAGCACTTCTACAAAAACTTTGAGCGCCACAAAAGAAAATTGGAACTGCACCCAAATTCTCACCTGTGTGTTGCCTTATCTGCTAAGGCAAGTGCGACCTGGTTGAGAAGCAGACCACGACGGACTCGCACTACCGTCGGACAAACACACGTCACGCCAATATGGTGAACGGTGAAATGCATTTATTTCCTGTGGGCACCCGCTTAAGTATCCTCGGTGTGCCCACGTCACTACCTTAGGGGTTGGCAACTTGGAACGTCATGGAGAAGGAGGGGCCCTAATCTCCTCGTAACAGCGCGTGATCTTCCGAGCGGCTGTTCTGGCTAACCACATCTCCCCCCTCTCCATGAACAATTAAACTTTAACAATAACATTGGGAACTGGGTAAACAACTGGCTAGCAAACATGCAAACAAACTGGTTAGTAAACGAACTGGCTTAACAACTGTTTAGGTTAACTGTCTTTGCTGCAAAAGCATAACATTGATAGTGCTTAAACGAGCTTTGACGAACTGTGCAATCTTATTAAGTAAACAAGGTCCGAACACAAGTGCAAGCATAACAACAACAACGGGTCCCAACAAGGTAGAAATGATGGGGGCAATCCATGGGTGCTGAAAGAAAAGGGAATTGAACCAATTCTGTTGTTGGAGCTCGTGACGACGACGCTCCAGTCTGCTTTTGAGTTCTGCCATGGACTTACGGATTGGGCCTGAGTGGTTAACATATGTGCAGCACTCTTCGTTTAGAGCGGCACACAGTCCTCCTTGTTGCATTAACAAGAGTTCCAGGCCTCGTCTGTTCTGGAGAACCATTTCTGATAGGGAGAATAAAGATTCTTCTAGCTTTAGGATGGTCTTGTGGATCTCTAGAAGGTCTTCATCGATGGCTTTTTGTAACTGCTGTAGTCCTTGCCTTTGAGTCGCCAGAGACGTGATACCTGTGGCTGCTCCCGTTCCTCCGAGGGTCAGCAAAACGGCAAGGCTGACTGCGGTGGCTAGCTCTCGTTTGACTCGGAGTGGCTCTGTTTCAAAGTGCAGCATCACTTCGTCATCCGTATGATACATGATTCTGGGGATGACAATAACTTGTATACACAGGTCATTAGTCTCGTTAAAGTGCTCTATAAATACACATGGGGTAAGTCCGGTTGTATGGCATGCCCAGATGCTACCTGCTGCTGGAATGGCCCACTTTTCTCGCCGGTTCAGGCGAACAGATGACTCACACAGCTCTTTGTTTTGTGTTTTAATACTTGCATTCCCTATACAAATTCCGTGGCCTGAAATGATTCCCAAGGTGATGCCTTTACTTGGAGCATCCCACCTGCATTGCCTTGGGCTTGCTCTTTGGGAGTATTGAAAGGTTTTGTTCGAGCCAATTCCTTCGTAGAAGGGTGGCCGGGAATCATAAAAGAGCCAACAGGATTTTGTAAGGTTGGGCCGTGAGGTGTTTAAAGACAGAAATGCAGCATGTAGCATTCGGGCATAGACGGTTTGCGATGGAACCTCGGGTGTGGACAAGGCTTGCGCGGGTAATGTAGCGGCTACAAGCGGTTTGTTTGCTTTTGAAAAGGTGGGCATGGGTAGTTTGTCCTTCTGGAGAATTGTCAGTTCATTAGGCCCTATGGTAAGATGGTGTTTGTGTGATGAGGACCTAATGATTTGAATGACAGTGCCTCTGTCCGGGTTACGTGTTATAGATGGGTCTTCTCGCTGGTACACTGACCACAACCTCCCCACTGCCCAGGATGGATCGTGTGTTTGCAACACCGTGATGGTAAGGTGTGTGCAGTTTCCGGGGTGCCTACCTTGGTAGGTACTCTTGGAAACGCAGTTGTTGGGCCAGCCTGTGACTTTTAGGAACTCGTCTTGTCTGGGAGGCTTCCACCGATTGCCTGTAACTATAGTTTCACACCCCCAATAGCCACAGAACCAATACCCTGGGTAGGTACAGTATTGTTTTCCAGGGTTGTTGCTTGGACACCAATACGTCCCTACCTTGATGACCTGGGAGGTTCTGCCGGACCGGTCGCTGGTAAAGATGTCTGACAGCCGGACGGTCCAGGCTGGGGTGTTGGTTTCGGTTCGGCCTATCAGAGCGCCGGTGACGAAGTTCCTGAATGTCCAGATGTGGGGCTGGTATGGATGGTACTCGGTGCTGAGGGGGATCAGTGCTGCTAGGACGTAGAGGCACAGGAATGGACTTGGCGGCTTGGCTGGAACCTGTGGGAAAGAAACTTAGGATGTTGGTTAGCTTTTGTTGGGCAAGACCGGTTTTATGGATTTTAAAGGACACCATTTGATATCACCGTCTTTCCTCACTGCTGCATACCCTCTGCCCGTCACAACCAATTTCCACCCTGTCTCCCACTCCCCTAATTCATTTTTGATGGTGACTGGAGGGCCCTCTTGGACGGCTTCTACCGCCCAGTGTTTTTGGGAAGGGGCTTGACCTTGGTCTCCTCGGGGGAATTGGTTCAGGGCTAACAGAGCTGTTGCGAGCAGTCGTGGTTGTTCTGACGGAGGAATGGCTCCAACGAATCTTTCGGCTCTTGCCAGAGTTTCTATTTTTAATTTCAAGGTTTGATTTGCTCTTTCCACTATTGCTTGTCCCGTGCTGTTATACGGAATGCCTTGTTTGAGAACAATGCCCCATTTGGAGGCAAACTCTTGAGCCGCTTTGGAAATAAAATGAGTTCCATTGTCAGTCTTTATTTGCTTGGGGATGCCAAGCCAGGCCATGGCTGACAACCAATGCTGCACTGCAGCCTTAGAATTTGCTTTGGCATGTTGAGTCCCTATGATGACTCCGCTGAAAGTGTCCACGGTTACGGCAAGCCATGCTCTGGGCTTCAGCAGTTGGCACAGCGTGAAGTCTGTTTGCCAGATCTCTGAGGCTTTTAAGCCTCTGGGGTTGACTCCACTGGACCACAGCGGGGATTTCTGGCAATAGGGACATGTGGCCACGATGTGTCTGGCGTCGGTCAGGGGAATGCCACATTGCTTGGAAAGCGCTTTTGCTCCTATGTGGAGGGACTCGTGCAGTTGCTTGGCGCTTTGCAGTGTCCATAAGTTTTTGGCTGCAGCATCGGCTTTGTCATTTCCCAGTTGGAAATAGCCTTTGATGGGGCTGTGGCTGTTAATGTGGATCACAGTTACGGTACCTTTTCTCGAGTGCACTGCTTCCTCAATTATTTGGGCCGCTGGTGAGATGGAAACGCCAGGGTGAGCCATCGCTTGACACAGCTTTGCAGCAAACATGGAGTCCGTAACGATGTTGAGGTGATCGAGCGGGAACAGGTTGCAGGCGAGTACTATTGCTGATGCCTCTAACAGCTGAACTGACAGGGACTGATCTTGCATTTTCACGCACTGCCACTTGTCTTTGTCTTGCCACACAACTGCAGCTGTTGATGTCGTTGATGAGGCGTCTGTGAACACCGTTGGTCCGGGTGAAGGTCTGTCCAGGACTTTGGGTGGAAGGTCGATGTCCACTATAGCAAGCAACTGAGTCCACGGAGGCTTGGCAGCATAGCAGAGTTCTCCTCCGAGTTTTATGTCAGAACCCGGGATCGAACCAGGGACCTTTAGATCCGATTCGAACTGGGCTTGGCACAGGAAGGGCACTGTTGTCTGTATGCAGACTGCCTGTGCCACCCGTCCCGGCTAGGCCTTAGGCCTGCCTCGACCTCACTGTCCGATGGACAGGAAGTGGAATGATCGGGGACTTCCGGCAGACAGTGCTTTTTCCCTGAGCTCCGCCCCCTGGGTTTTTGGTAGGTGGTAGCCGCACCCGCCGTGTTCCGCCCCGCGCCCGCCAAGCTCCGCCCCTTTTCCAGGACCTTCCCCGCTTTTTGATTGGGTGTGGGTGGCTCCTCCCAGCTGGAAACCGCGCACTCCTCCCCCTGATGTGCACTGCGCATGTCCGTGGCGGGAATTGGGTAGGGGTCCCGCCCTTCTTCTTTGCCCTCGGCGCCATATTGTGGGGTGTAAGATGGTGGCGTTATTTCTATTTGATTTTTACTTTTGCCACTGGCGCCATCAATAACGAAAGGGGAACAATCACGTTGAGGAGGTGGTTTGGGGTTGGGGTCAGTGTTAGCACCGGGGGTTGGGGTCGGGGACTGGGACCGCGAAAACGAGGGAGTGTTAGTATTCAACAACGAACCAGGGTTAGTAAATTCATCGAAAACGCAAGTCTGAGTCGTGGCTCCCACCCCCAGCTTGGGAATCATTGCCGCTTTCCACGTTTCTTGTTCTTCAAGAGCTTTTTTCAGAGCGGTTTTAACTCTACCCCAGCTCTTGAGGCACTTACTTGAGCCGGACGAAATAACGTCATCGGCTAGAGCGGAGGTACATTTTGCCCAACATTCTGAATGCAGAATATCGACAGGGCGATCAATAACATTCAACTTTAACAACCGCGTAATAGCAGTTTTTAAATCACTAGCTTTACAATTTATATCCCACTGCGCGCACACTTCAGAAATTACCTGCTCGAGATGTTCCATCCCGGCGGTACGGGAGCGTCCTCCCCACCGAAGTCAGACCTGCTGCTCCGGTCGTCTGCTCTGCCAGCGTGTCTCCCGTCGCCCGCCGCTCAAACCCGTGTGACGGGGAGCGGACCGGGTTTCGGCGCCACTATGTTGCCTTATCTGCTAAGGCAAGTGCGACCTGGTTGAGAAGCAGACCACGACGGACTCGCACTACCGTCGGACAAACACACGTCACGCCAATATGGTGAACGGTGAAATGCATTTATTTCCTGTGGGCACCCGCTTAAGTATCCTCGGTGTGCCCACGTCACTACCTTAGGGGTTGGCAACTTGGAACGTCATGGAGAAGGAGGGGCCCTAATCTCCTCGTAACAGCGCGTGATCTTCCGAGCGGCTGTTCTGGCTAACCACACCTGTGACACTCCAGAGAATCAAATTAGTTTGGCACCGGTCAGAATGCTTATAAAATGGGGTTGTGAGTGTAGAAAACTTAACCATACAATTCCAGGAAAAGCTTTCCCGCAGGACCAAAAGGGTAAAACTTTGAGCTGTAAGGATGCAACTATCAAGAGTCCAGGAAATTTAGTATGGATTATGGGACATGGACAATGGACAACACACTTACCGTTAGACGGGCCTGTAACACAAATTACCTTAGGGGTTCCCACATTATGTCCTTTCTGGAAACAGTCTAAATTAACGCAGAAAGAGATGCAGTCACGAACAAAGAGAGAGACAAATAAAGTAGCAGAGGAACTAGGACTGGAAGACGAAGATGAATGCCATGAACCCTCATCAGGAGTTAAATTTGGATGGGTACTGGAATCCTTGTTTGCACCAATTTCTACATATAGAAACCAGGAGATGCCGTACAAATTATTAGGACAAACTGAGAGGCTAGCCGCAGTTACAAAGAAAGGATTTAAGGATCTAAATTTACAGTTGTAGGCAACGACAAGAAATACAATCCAAAATAGAATGGCATTAGATTTGCTGTTATTAAAAGAGCATGGAGTCTGTGGATGCCTCCAAGGAAAGGTTGATCATTGCTGCGTACATATCCCAAATGTCACAGAAGAAGTAGAAAAGGACATAAGTCAATTAGAACAAATTGAAACTAAAGTGCATGAAGTTCAGGAGGAAGCTGAACATAACTGGGTAGGAGCACTGTTTAGCTCCCTAGGAATCCAAGTCTCTGGTTGGATATCATCAATTGTACAATATGTAATAATGATTGTATTGATTATTGTAGTATGCATGATTATGTATAGATGTCTTTTAGGAATGATTGCCAGAGAAGGAACTCATACTCAACGTGTTATGAGAGCACTGACCTGGAAAGAAGTAATCCTGCCAACTCGAAAAGAAGACTCACCATCCTACTTAGAAACCATAACTTGAGAAATTGAGCATCCTTGCAGAAAATCTGAAGAATGCTCAAAAGGGGGGAGTTGATACCGAAATAATGAGAAAAAGGACTAATGTAGATATAGTAGTAGTCATGCTAAGGCTTAGAAAACTACAGTTTTCGGACTGGCCCTGGGAACCAACCTTGTGAAACAATAATCAAAGGAATTAGTAGAGCATATAGAACATTTAGAACTGTGAAAACAATAATCAAAGGATTTAGTAGAGCATATAGAACATTTAGAAACTTTCAAGATAAGGCTAAAGTATAATAATAAATAAAGGGTTCTGGTGATGGGAAAAACATGTAAGGGGGGTTGAGGGGGGTAGCCTATAGTTCTGAGTAGACAAGCATGCAGAATTTATAACTTTTAAGAATGATATCTACAAGATTTATGTATCTGTATTGTCTTGAAGAATGTGTACTTTTGCAAGTAGACCACTTTGTAAAAAGGTATAAAAACCTGACAGAAAAAGGGAACTGCGGGATCCTGACTTTGGACGGTAGTCCGCAGGTTTCCCCGGGCCCTGAATAAAGCACCGCATAAACTAACTCTGTTAGTTTGTGTTCTGTTTGGGGCATCGGGCAACACTGTGACACTCTGGGACCAAGGAGAGCATTGCTGCACTGTGAGTCCTCATGGAACAAAGGTGCCATTGTGACACTGCAGGGCCCAAGGATCCAAGGGACTTTGTGACACCATGGGGTCCCAGGGAACCAAAGGGGCACTGTCACACTGGGAGACCTCATGGAATCATGGAGATGATTGTGACACCCTAGGGCCTCATGGAACCATGGTGACACCAAGTTGGCTGAGAGTGTTGATCTGCTGGAGGGTAGAAGGGCTCTTCAGAGGCACCTGGACAGGCTGGATCCAGGGCCCAAATCCCACAAGGTGAGGTTTAAAAAGACCAAGTGCTGGGTCCTGAACTTTGGCTACAACAACCCCTGCAGTGCTACAGGCTGGGGACAGAGTGCCTGGAGAGTGGCTAGGCAGAAAAGGGAGCTGAGGGCACAGATGGACAGCAGGCTGGACATGAGCCAGCAGTGTGCCCAGGTGGCCAAGAAGGCCAATGGCTCCCGACCTGGATCAGGAATGGTGTGGCCAGCAGGAGCAGGGCAGTGATTCTTCCCATGTGCTCGGCACTTGTTGGGCAGCACCTCGAGTTCTGTGTCCAGTTCTGGGTCGCCAATTTAAGAAGGACATGGAGGGGCAGGAGAGTGTCCTGAGAAGGTCAACAAGGCTGATGAGGGGTCTGGAACATAAGTCCTGAGAGGAGTAGCTCACGGAGCTGGAGATGTTTATCTTGGAGAAGAGGAGGCTCAGGGGAGACAAGGTGGTGTCAGGGTACAGGTTGGACTTGATGATCTCCAAGGTCTTTTCCAACATGGCTGATTCCTTGGTTCTTTAAAACCACCCTTGGAGCAGTTGCAGGATGAGCCCTGGGACTCCTCATCAAAAGGTCCAGCAGCCCAGGTGCCTCAGCTTCTCCACACAGCCCCAAAGCCCATCCTGTCAGTCCTGCAGAGCCTCTCCAGCCCCTCCTCACTGCCCAGAACAGGGAGCCCCATACCCAGACACACCAGCCCAGATGTGCCCCCCTGTGGTGCCTCTGGCAAGGGAGCAGCACGAGGCACTGCAGGAGCCTGCAGACAATTCCTGAAGCACTTGTAGGAAGATCCTGCTCCCCAAGGGATGTTCCCATGGCGCCAACTCAAGAAGTGAAGTGGGGAGTGGGCCAGAGAGGAAAGGGCAAACAGGGATGGGCTGTTTGCAGGGGATGGAACAGGGCTGGGCAGTCAGATAAAAGTTTTACCAGGATGAGTAAAGAAAGCAAAGATGAAGCAAAGGAAATGCTCAGGGAACTTCGAGGATGGCTGTCAGGCAGCCCAGGCTCTGAGCAGCAACGTCTGCAATGGGACAGGAAACTCACAGCTCATGGGAACAAACTTTCTGGTTGACTGCAGAGGCCACGACAAACCGGAGTGGTTTCACTGCTGTCCCCCAGTCCGTGCTGGCCCAGGGGCTGATGGCATTTGTGCTCACTCAGCTCCATCTCCCCACAGCAGCACCATGGGGTGCTGACGCCTGCTCTGTGCAGTGCAAACAGGGGCTCCTGAGCCAGTGCTGCCGTGGCTGTGCCTGCAAGGATGCGGCACCTGTGTGAGCTGGGGGAGAGGCCAGGGCTGCAGAGGGGGATGTTGTTGGCAGGTGCATGAGGACGCTGTGGGACGCTGCCCTGGGCTGTCCAGCACAGTGGGGATGGATCAGCCCCTGCTCTGCTGCTCCTTGCCAGGGTCTCCCCCTTGCAGGGCCCTTGCAGAGCACCAGCCATGCTGTTTGCCCTCAGCCTGCCCACAGCCAGCCTGGGGCTGCTCACAGGGGGTTTCTCTACTCAGCACTGGCCTGGCCAAGTGTTGTGGAGAGAGCCTGGGCAAGGAGCCTGGAGCCCCCAGGCCCTGGCTTGAGGCGTCAGCGCTGCCCCAGCAGTGCCCATGGCCTGTCCCTGCTGCAGCCCCAGCACTGCCACCCCCAGGGCTGTGCCCGGCCCCGAGAGCACTCAGGCCCTGCAGCAACACGAGGGGCAGGAGGGCAGCGGGGCAGTGGCATGGGAGCAGCACTGGCAACACCAAGTGCTGCTGCTGCTGGGCACAGCTGCTGTGCCAGCACTGATCTGCCCCAGCTCTGCACACAAACATTGCTGCTGCAGCTCCAGGGAAGGGAACAAAAGGAGCATCTCTGGAGAAAACTCTTCTGGGAGAGAGATCCTTTATTTCATTTTAAAGTCACCGAAGATACAGCCCCTTATTGACACAGTCTGTGGCCACAGGGAAAGGTGGAGAGAAACAAAATGAGAAATGGCACAGGGCAATGGCATTTTTTGTGGACAATATATAAAAGTACTAAAACAAAGGAAAAAAGAGCTCCAACAACCAAACCAACAAATACTATCAAAGATGACTTTTTATTGCAAGTGATTTTGCAGAAATTGGCAAGCAGTTTAATGTTTCTGAAACAATCCCATCATCAGTCTCCACACTGCAGCCTTGAGCTCCTGGTTCCTCAGGCTGTAGATGAGGGGTTCAGGGCTGGAGGCACCACCGAGTACAGAACTGAAACTGCCAGATCCAGGGATGGGGAGGAGATGGAGGGGGGCTTCAGGTAGGCAAACGCTGCAGTGCTGAGAACAGGAGACCACAGCCAGGTGAGGGAGGCAGGTGGAAAAGGCTTTGTGCCGTCCCTGCTCAGAGGGGATCCTCAGCACAGCCCTGAAGATCTGCACATAGGAGAAAACAATGAACACAAAACAACCAAATGCTAAAGAGATGGAAAACACAAGAAGCCCAAGTTCCCTGAGGTAGGATTTGGAGCAGGAGAGCTTGAGGATGTGTGGGATTTCACAGAAGAACTGGCCCAGGGCATTGCCCTGGCACAAGGGCAGGGAAAATGTATTGGCTGTGTGCAGCAGAGCATTGAGAAAGGCACTGGCCCAGGCAGCTGCTGCCATGTGGGCACAAGCTCTGCTGCCCAGGAGGGTCCCGTAGTGCAGGGGTTTGCAGATGGACACGTAGCGGTCGTAGCACATGATGGTCAGGAGATAAAACTCTGAAGACATGGAGAACATAAAAAGAAACACCTGTGCAGCACATCCTGAGTAGGAGATGTTCCTGGTGTCCCAGAGGGAATTGTGCATGGCTTTGGGCACAGTGGTGCAGATGCAGCCCAGGTCAGTGAGGGCCAGGTTGAGCAGGAAGAAGAACATGGGGGTGTGCAGGTGGTGGCCGCAGGCTACGGCGCTGATGATGAGGCCGTTGCCCAGGAGGGCAGCCAGGGAGATGCCCAGGAAGAGGCAGAAGTGCAGGAGCTGCAGCTGCCGCGTGTCTGCCAGTGGCAGCAGGAGGAAGTGGCTGATGGAGCTGCTGTTGAACATTCGCAGTGTCTTGGTATGGGGACCTGTATGGAAAGTAATCATGGAATAATTCAGTTTGGAGAGGACTTTAAATAGCCCAGCCCAGCTTGGTGGCACTTTCCCCCCACTGCCTGCCCAGGGCTCTGCTGCCTGGAGTTGTCCCTGCCAGCAGCTGCTTCCCTGTGCCCACTGCTTCTTATTTTGTAAGGGGCCCTGATTTCTGTCACTGCCTGGTTTATTGACATCGGAGAGAGAACTTTTTTATTTTTCTCACTCTGAACGGAGAGATTAAAATCAGTGTTCATTTTCCCATCCAGTAAACCTTCAGCAGTAGATTAAAAAAATCTGGATAGTCCCTTTTACGCAGCCCCTCCCTTGCTGTGCTCCCTGTATAATCTACTTGGAAATGTTCTGGAGTTACATGTCATGCTGGGAGCAGTCCTGAAGAATGCAGCATCCTCACCACACAAGGAGAACACTACCAAGCCTTACCAGCTGTCTGCTTCCACCCAGACCTTGTCCTCCAGTGCTGTAAGCAGCTCCCAGGGCTGGCTGAGAGCTGTCCCTGGCAGGCAGCAGAGTCCCTGCCCCAGCACAGCGCCCTGGGCTGCAGGACCCTGCTCTGCAGGACAGCCCTGGGCACCCCTGGCTGCTCTGCACAAGAGAGAATCAGAGAATGTACTCACAGAGTCTGTAGGCATTGGGATGTTCCAGCTTTAGGAGATCACTCCAGGAGCTGCAGCTGCATTGTCCTGCAGCCAGAGTCTTCCAGTGTCAAGGGCTGGGAGTGATTCTGCCCCAGTCACTTGTGAGCATCTTCCCAGCCCTGACTGATTGAAGCTCTCTGTGCCTCTGTGCTGTGCCCAGGGTGGCTGCAGGCAGTGCCCTCAGCCCTGCTTGGCTGTGAAAAGAGCTGCTCCTCAGCAAAAATTTCTTTTTTAAGCCCTTCTTGGTTGCCAGGATCTCCCTCTGAGCCAGGAGCCCAGCCCAATGCAGCAGCACAGACACAGCACATGGATTTTAATGACCCTCTCAGGGCTTTGGTGCTGTTTACATCAGACTCAGTTTCTGAGAGTGTGTTTAAAAACTTCTCAAGAACTCAAAGTCAGTTTCAAATTCTAAAGTTTCATAAAGTTTTAATGGATTCCACTGAGGGATATGACTGTGAAATTGTCGCCAGGTTCCAGTTAGAGCAGAACACTGAGGCAGTGATGACAGGTAGGGACAAACAAGGGAAAGGTGTCTCTGGTGCTGAACAAACCTGGATGTGTTTCAGGAATGCAAAGGGCCAAGGGCTGAGACCCAGCCCCTGGCAAGGCAGATCCTGTCCCTCCCTCATTGCTCAGGGCTCTTCCCAGCCCACTGGGCTCTGGGGATGTGCAATGCCAATGGCAAGACCATGGGGTGGCCCCTGCCAGGCTGCTGAGCAGGGACAAGGAGGCAATGAGGCCCCAGCACAGCAAGGCTCACTTGTCCCCTGCTGGCCTCAGGCCCAGGGCCAGCAGCCATGGCCCAAGTGCTGCAGCAGTTGGCTCTGGCAGGGCCTTTCAGCTGCTGCCCATCCCTGTGCCCTGTGCAGCCCAGGCTGTCCTACGGTGTCCATGCCCTGCGCCTCTGTCCCTGCAGGCTGTCGGCATCCCCCGGCTGCCCCACCTCGCTGGCCCTTCCTTTGCTGTCAGCTCTGCGTCCTGCCTGCCTCTGCTTTGCTACACAGTACCTTGGGCTGCTCCAGACTCCTTCTGGGGGATGTGTTGCACGACAGTCCTGCCTTTGGAGAGAAATTGCTCTCTCCTTGTGTCTAGCCTAGTCCACTCCATTTGCCCTTGGCATTAATTCTTTCTTTCTCTGGCTGTTTCCCACTAGGTCAGAAGGATCCACCATCCCTGAAACCCCCCTTCCATCCTTTTGGGGCTCTCGTCTGCTGTCCTCACTGTCCACCCCACTGAGCACTGAGCTCCTTTGTCTCTATACAGTGGTCATGTACTTGAGGCCATGAGCACGTGGGCAAGAAGGACAGTTCTCCTTCATAGCAAGGAAACCACAAAATCCCAGGGTTTTGAAGGCAGATCAGAGGGAAAGGCAATCCAGACCTCTCTGTCATTGGAGCTTTTGTCTGAAAGAAACCCTTGGATATATGTAGAGTTTTGGAGGTGAAATTCCAATTCAGCCATGAGTGCTTGGATCAGAATCACAATTCTTCTTCACAGGAAGGCAAGGGCAGAGCCCCAGGGGTTCAAAGGCTGATTAGAGGCAGCCCCAAGGAGGCCAAGACCAGACAGACCTGTTTGTCTTGGCAGCATTTGTCTGGGAGCAATCCTTGAATAGCTGGAATTTGGGAGGCCAAATCCCAGTTTTGTCCATGGGCATCTGGACAAGCAGGACAGTTCTTTTCCATAGGAAGAAAATTACAGAGCCTCAATGTTTCAAAGGCACATGAGAGCTGGCCCTCAGGAAGCCACGGGAGCCTACGCATTCCTGGCAGCTTTTGTCTGGGAGCTATCCTTGGATACAAGGAATTTTGGAGGCAGATTCTCATTTGGCCATGTATGCCTGCACAAGAAAAAAGTTTTTTTCCATGGGAAGGAAAGCACGGCCCCCAGTGTTTTAAAGGCAGATGCAAGGTGGTCCCTAAGAGACCATGGCCAGACAGAGCTGTCTGTCCTGGCAATTTCAGATGGGAATAATACAAGGATATAATCAAATTTGGTTTTAGCCACTGGACATATGAAGGAGAAAGAAAGTTCTTTCCCACAGGCGAATGCAGGCTGAAGCTCTGTGCTGGCACTGCCAGACTGAACATCCCTGCAGCCCGAAGGCCTTTGCTGTCCCTGTGTCCATTCCCTGTCCCCAGTCCTGCCCAAGGCCTTTGCTGTCCCCGTGTCCATTCCCTGTCCCCAGTCCTGCCCAAGGCCTTTGCTGTCCCCGTGTCCATTCCCTGTCCCCAGTCCCGCCTGGCTCCGGCAGCAGCAGCAGCCACAGCGCAGTGGGCGCCGGCCCGGCCCAGCCAGGGCTCCCAGGCAGGAGCAGCAGCAGCGCCGGCCCCTTCCCACTTGCTCCTGCCTCTCTCCCAAGGGCTTTTTCCAGGTGAATTCTGGAGCAGAGCAACAATCACCCACACAGCCCTGATTCCTCAGGGCCCGCCTGTGCTGCCCCAACCCAGCCTTCAGAGAAAGAAAGGGTCAGGTTCCAGCGCTGCTTTCAGCCCTGTTTTACTCACCCTGAGGTGACAGCAGGAACTTTTATTGCCTTTGCCTTGGGAACTGTAGATCACGGCTGCTCTTGCCCTTTTCTGCTTGCCACTTGAATTTTATCCGTAAAACTGAAATTGCCGTTTTCAATCAGTGCTGCCGGGGGTGCTTTTGTGACAGGGAACTCAGGCTAGTTGTTGCAGGTATCATGATTTACATATCTTGAAATGTTCAAAAGTCCCTGAGCACAAAGTCGAGGAGAATTAAAGACACAGGCCACTTCTGCAGTGCTCAAACACAGCCCTGTTGCTGGTGCTGCTGAAATAGAATCAGCTGACAGAGACCATCACAGAAATTGTCTCTGGAGCTTCAAATAAAATGAAAAATCCACCAGGAGAAAGAGAGCCCAGAACTTCTCTCCTCGCTTCATCGATCCTTCCGAGCAGCAGCAGAAGATGGAGATGCTCAGAGGCATCTGGAGATGCAGCCCCAGCAGGATCCTGAGCCCAGCCCGGGCAGCTCCCGCAGTGCCGGCAGCTCAGCGCACACGGGGCCGGGCCCAGAGCCCCGGGCACGGCCGCCCATTGCGGGGCAGCGGAGCAGGCGGAATGTCCTGCGGCCCAAACCTCCTGCTCCTGCCACACAGCGCCCAGCCTCCTCCCCTGCTCCTCCTCTCCCAGCATGGCACACATTCCAGCTCCGAGGAGGCTTCCCCAGAGAGGGCTCAGGCTCCTGTTTCAGCCTGAGTGTCCTGGAAAGGAACAGGGCATCTTTCAGGCACTTCCACAAGCTCAGGGTTCTCATTCAATGGGGAATCTGGCATGCAAACAGCCTTGCTAAAAAGGACAAAAGCAGAGGGAATGAATTGGAAATTATTAGCGAAAAAATGACCCTTCTTAGAGACAAAGTCCATTCCTTGCATATCTCCTTTTCAGATTCTTTCAGTCATCTACTGAGAGGTCCAGCTTGTTCCTGGTGCTTTTCATGAACTGATGGTACTCTTGATTTACACCAGTGCAAGAGATGTAGAATCAGCTAAACTGAACACAGAAACAATCTCCCTCTGTCAACACATTTTCAGATTCTAGATCACTTTCAAGATGTGATACATTGTAAACACTTTGTTCTTAAACTCCTAGTAAGGAATAATGAATTCCAGCCGGAGGTGAGACGGGTATGAACTTTGACCACATAGTTTCAATCACGAGCACGGTATGCATAATTTATACTAAAACTAGCGGCTGGATTGTTTAACCAGTTTTTAAGGATTTTCCTCTAAGCTAGAAGGACTAAACAAGAAAAGCACCCGGCGCCTCTTCCCTGCTGTGACCAACAGAAGACAAGATTATGACCTCCCCAGCAACGGGCCTCGTGGATGCAGAGTACTCCAAGGAAAGACACGTCAGCTGAATTAGAACTGTATAAAAAGACCTTGGGGGGAGAGGGAAATGGCGCGCCGTTTGTGGAGCAATGCCTCCTGGCCGCCCAGTGCTGTTTTGCTTACTGTCGCTTGCTAATAAACTCTAATTGATTAAGACTGACTTAATTCGCTTTTCATTCTCAGTCTGTAACACTGGCCTCTCCCCCAGCTCACACAGGTGCCGCATCCTTGCAGGCACAGACACGGCAGCACTGGCTCAGGAGCCCCTGTTTGCACTGCACAGAGCAGGTGTCAGCACCCCATGGTGCTGCTGTGGGGAGATGGAGCTGAGTGAGCACAAAGGCCATCAGCCCCTGGGGCCAGCAAGCTTTGTTGTGGCCTCTGCAGTCAGCCAGAAAGTTTGTTCCCATGAGCTGTGAGTTTCCTGTACCATTGCAGATGTTTCTGCTCAGAGCCGGGGCTGCCTGGCAGCCACCCCAAAACGTCCAGAGCATTTCCTTTCCTTTCCTTCACCTTTGCACTGCATCCTCTTCTGTGGTCCAGATTTCTTCTTATTGCCCATCCCTTTTTACTCTCCTGCAGAGAGCACATCTCTGTTAGCCCTTTCCTTTCTGGTGCCACTCCCCTTTTGAGTTTCTGAGTTGGCACAATGGGAACATCCCTTGGGGAGCAGGATCTTCCTACAAGTGCTTCAGGAATTGTCTGCAGGCTCCTGCAGTGCCTCGTGCTGCTCCCCTGCCAGAGGCACCACAGGCCAGGGGGGCACATCTGGGCTGGTGTGTCTGGGTGTGGGGCTCCCTGTTCTGGGCAGTGAGGAGGGGCTGGAGAGGCTCTGCAGGACTGACAGGATGGGCTTTGGGGCTGTGTGGAGAAGCTGAGGGACCTGGGCTGCTGGACCTTGTGAAGAGGAGGCCCAGGGCTCATCCTGCAACTGCTCCAGGGGTGGTTTCAGAGAATCACAGAATCAGCAAGACTGGAAAAGACCTTGGAGATCATCAAGTCCAACCTGTGCCCTGACACCACCTTGTCTTCCATGAGCCTCCTCTTCTCCAGGATAAACAATCTGAGCTCCCTCAGCTACTCCTCACAGGACTTGTGTTCCAGACCCCTCACCAGCCTTGTTGCCCTTCTCTGGACACGCTCCAGCCCCTCCATGTCCTTTCCTAAATTGGGGGCCCAGAACTGGACACAGCACTCAAGGTGGTGCACAGTAGTGCCGAGCACAGGGAAGAATCACTGCCCTGGTCCTGCTGGCCACACCATTCCTGATCCAGGCCAGGTGCCATTGGCCTTCTTGGCCACCTGGGCACACTGCTGGCTCATGTCCAGCCTGCTGTCCATCAGTGCCCCAGGTCCCTTTCTGCCTGTCTGCTGTCCAGCCACTCTGTCCCCAGCCTGTAGCACTGCAGGGGTTGTTGTGGCCAAAGTGCAGGACCCAGCACTTGGTCTTGTTAAACCTCACCGTGTTGGATTTGGGCCCTGGATCCAGCCTGTCCAGGTCCTCTGCAGAGCCTCCTACCCTCCAGCAGATCACACTCAGCCAACTTGGTGTCACCACAGTTCCATGAGGCCCTAGGGTGTCACAATGATCTCCATGATTCCATGAGGCCTCCCAGTGTCACAATGTCCTTTGGTTCCATGGGGACCCTTGGTGTCACAAAGTCCCTTGGACTTTGAGCCCTGCAGTGTCACAAATGCACCTTTGGTCCCCAAGGCCTTGCAATGTCACAATGGATCCTTGGTTCCATGAGGTCTCACAGTGCAGCAATGCTCTCCTTGGTTCCACAGTGTCACAATGGCCTCTTGGTCCCAAGGGGCACCACAGTGTCAAACATGTTTCCTTCATTCCATGAGTCCCTGAGGAGCAACACTGGCCCCTTGGTTCCATGGGGCCCTGCAGTGTCACAATGGCCCCATCATTACACGAGGTCCTGCTCTGTCACAATGCTCTGCATGGTCCCACAAGGCCCTGCAGTGTCACTGTGGCCTCTTGGTTCCATGAGGCCTCCGAGTGCCACCATGAATTCCTTGGTGCTGCAGTGTCACAGTGGAGCCCTGGTTACACAAGATCCTGCAGTGTCACAGGGACCCTTGGTTCCATGGGGCACCACAGTGTCACAATTGTTCCCTTAGTTCCAAGAGTCCTTGCAGTGGAACAATGGCCCCTTGATTCCATTGGCCCCAGGCTCTCACAAGGCTCTCCTTGGTTCCACAGTGGCACAATGGCCCCTTGGTTCCACAAGGCCCTGCAGTGTCACAGTGGCCTCTGTGGTTCCACAGGACCCAGAGTGTCACAATGGACTCCTTGCTCCCATGTAGCCCCACAGTGTCACAGTGGCCCCTTGGCTCTGTGGTGCCATGTCGTACACAGTGTCACCATGGTCCTCTCAGTTCCACGAGGCCCTGCAGTGTCACAATGGCCCCTTGCTTCCCCAGGGCCCTGCAGTGTCACAATCATCACAGAATCACCCAGGCTGGAAAAGACCTTTGAGAGCATCAAGGCCAACCTGTGACCCAACACCACCTTGTCACCCAGACCATGGCACTCAGTGCCACATCCAGTCTATCCTGAAACACTTCCAGGGACGGTGACTCACCCACTTCCCTGGGCAGCTCATTCCAATGCCCAATCACCCTCTTTTTGAAGAATATTTCTGAATGTCCAGCATAAACATCCCCTCGTGCAGCTTAATGTGGTGGCCTCCTGTCCTGTCACTGTTCCTCGGGAAAAGAACCCAACCCTGACCAGGCTTCATCTTCCTGTCAGGGAGCTGTAGAGAGTGATGAGGTCTCCTCTGAACCCCCTCTTCTCCAGGATAAACATCCCCAGCTCCTTCAGCTGCTCCTCACAGAACTTGTGTTCCAGACCCCTCACCAGCCTTGCTGCCCTTCTCAGGACACGCTCCAGCCCCTCCATGTCCTTCCTAAATTGGGGGATCAAGAACTGGACACAGCACTCGAGGTGCTGCCCAACCAGTGTTGAGCAGAAGGGAAGAATTACTGTCCTGTTCCTGCTGGCTACACCATTCCTGATCCATAGGAGTCTCAGGGGTTGGATGAAGGAAATGCTGTGGTGGAGGTGGGGATAAAGTGTTATTAATTGTCTGCCATGAAGTGTCTTGATTTTCATATCTATTCAGTCTGCATTAAAAGGTGTTGTGGGTCAATATCAATTGGACATTGCTGATATCAATGTATAAATAGTAAAAAACAACAAGACAAATCAGTTCTTTCTGTGTTGTTTTCAATATAGTGTATTCACTTTGAATACACTACTGAAATGTGTATTCAAATTACAGTTTCTTATTAACCACAGAAGAATTGAAAATTTAAATTATTCCCAGGGGCTTTTCTTGTTTGGGTGTTTTGAACAAATGTTTACGAGTCTTTGTCACTGAATTTATGAACTGAAGAGCTCAACAAAGAAGAGGCCTCTGGAGTACTAAATTTCACCAGCAAACTCCAAGTGGCTGAGGATCCATCCTCATCAGAGCAGGAATGAACAGAAATGGGCACAGCTTTGTGGCTGCCCCAGCTCTGGGATGGGCCCTGGGCCTGGAGCAGGAGCAGCTCTGCAGGGCCCCAAGGCCGGGGCTGCTGTGCTGGCCTGGGCAGATGGGATGGCAGCAGGGGCTGCAGAGCTCTCAGGAGCTCAGGGAGAGGGCAGCAGGGCACACAGGGAGCCTCCTTTTGCCTTGGCCAAGCACCTTGCCCATGGCTGGGGCTGAGTCCTGTCTGAGCTGCAGCTGCTGCTGTGCCCTTGCCAGGGGCTGAGGCCGTGGGGCCACTGCCCAGAGCCCCCTGCCCTGAGCAGAGCTGTGGGGCCAGAGCCGGCTGGGCTGTGCTGGGGAGAGGCCCTTGGTGCTGCCCAGAGCTCAGGGCAGCTGGCACAGCTTTGTGGCTACAGGAAAAGTCAAGAGCCCAAAGAGCCTCCATGGCTGCGCTGGAGAGGAAGGCTGGAGGAGGGAAAGTGCAGGGCTGCTGTGGGACGGAGAGGGCATTGAATTCCAGTTGACACTGATATGAGGCTTAGGAAGGCTTGAAGAGAAGAGAAGCTTCACAAGCCTCAAAGGGTAGGATGTTACCAGGTGAAAAGCCATCTCCACCTGGGGAGCCCACACAATGCTTGTGATGATGTCCCATCATGTCACAATGGTCACCTTGTTGCCATGGGCCCCCAAAGTTACTCAATGCCACCTTGGTTTTATGAGACCCTGCAGTGTCATAATGATCTCCTTGGCTCTGCAGTGTCACAAGTGGACTCCTGGTTACATGAGACCTCAAAGTGTCACAATGGATCCTTGTTTCCATAAGGCCTCACTGTGTCACGATATTCTCATCAGTTCAATCAGGCCCCACACTATGTCCCAAAGGTCTACTTGGCTCTGCAGCTTTAAAATGTCCCTTGGTTCCATGAGGCCCTGCACTGCCACACTGGGCCTTGGTTATACCAGACCCCACAGTGCCACAATGATCCTCTTGCTTTCAGGAGGCCCTGAAGTGTCATAATGGCCCCTTGGTTTCTTGAGGCCCTGCAATGTCACAATGAACACTTGGTTCCATTGGATGCACCTGTGTCACAAGGGTTCCTTGATTGCATGAGCCCTTGCAGTGCCACACTGCTCTCCTTGGTTCCATGAGGCCCTGAAGTGTCACAGTGGCCCCTGTTTCTATGGAGCCCCAGAGTGTCCCAATGGCCCCTTGACCCGCAGCATCACAAAGGACACTTGGTTCCATGGGGCCCCTTGGTCTCCTTGGTTCTGCAGTGTTAAAATGGTTACTTGGTTCCTTGATGCCCTACAGTGCCACAATGGTCTCCTCAGTCCCAAGGAGATCTGCAGTGTCACCATGGACATTTGGTTCTGTGAGATGCCACGTGTCACAATGCTCTGCTTGTTTTCCCAGTGTAACAATGCTCTCCTTGGTTCCATGGGGTTCTGCTGTGTCACAATGGCCAGCAGCAGCTTCCTCTGCGTTCCTCCCTGCAGGCACAGAAACGCTCCCTTGCTGCTCTCCCTGGACATCCCTTTCCCCAGCTGAGCATGTCCTGGCTGGCTGGGCTGGCTTGTCCTGCTGGCCCAGCCCCTGCTCCCCACAGGGCCCTGAGCTGGCACTGCTGCTCCGGACACACCAGGTTCTGCTGCTGTCCATGGCCAGGGCTGCAGGGAAGCAGCAGCTCCAGGGGAAGGTTGCAGAAAGGCTCTGGGCACTGGGGCTGAAAGGGGCACCACAGGGTCCGCAAGTTCTCCGTGTGGGAGCTGAGCTTGTGAAACCTTGAGCCCTCCCAAGTGCTGGGGCTGCACCTGCAGCTCCAGAGGAGATGTGACAGATGGAAACAGAGACAAATAATTCCTGCTGGATTCTTTATTGTGTTTGCTTGTACAGGTGACCAGGATCCATATGTAGAGGAGGTCTTTTGTGTCAGATAACACTGCTAGAGTGATAAGAATAATATTCTTTTGCTGAAAATAATATTTCATGCACAATGAGAAAATCAGGCATATGATCAGAAGAGCATCTGAGTTTTTCAGAGGATCAGAGACTCATTGGTGTTCCAGTAGTCAAACCTGTTCAAATACTTTCCTCAGGGCTTCCTTGGGCGAGAGGTGACCACCAGAGACCAAGGCCAGCCAGAGCTCTCCATCCTGTCCTGGCAGCTTCTGTCTGGGAGAAGCCTTGCATACAGGGAATTTTTCAGGGAGAGTATCAGTTTTGGCCGTGGGCACCTGGAAAGATGGATGGTTCTTTTCCATAGGAAGGAAAGCACAGAGCCCCAGTGCTCCACGGGCTAATGGGAGGCAGCCCTGAACATGCCAAGATCAGCTGGAATTGTCAAGTGGCCCCTGGGAAGCGAAACCAGCCAGGCTTGTTCCATCTCCCTTTGGTTCCATGGGGTACCTCTGCAGTGTCACAACTGGCCTTTGGGTCTGTGGGGCTCCACAGTGTCACCATGCTCTCCACAGGAAGGAAATCATGGTCCCCAGTGTTTCAGGGACTGATGAACTGCAGCTACCAGAGGCCAAGGCCAGAAAGACCTGTCTGTCCTGGCAGGTTTTTCTGGGAGTGGCCCTTGGATGGATGGGAATTTTGAATGTGGAATCCCAGTTTCAGCCCTTTTTGCTGGGAGGAGAAGGCCAGTTCTTTTGCATAGAAAGAAAAGCATGCAGCCCCTGTGTTTGGAAGGCAGGTGAGAGTCAACCCTCAGGAGGCCAAGGCCAGCCAGACCTGAGTGTAATGGCAGCTTTTGTGTAGGGGCAATCTTTGGACATAGGATTTTGGAGGTGGAATCCCAATTTTGGCCATGGGCACTTGGAGAAGAAATATGATTCATTTCCACAAGAAGGAAAGCACGGAGCCCCAGTGTTTCAGGGCAGAATGAAGGTGACCATCAGAAGCCAAAGCCAGCCAGACCTGTGTGTCCTGGCAGCTTTTGTCTGGGAGAAACTCTTGAGGATATGAATTTTGGGAGAAAAAGTATAAATTTTACCCATGAGTGCCTGTGCAAGAGGGACAGTTCTTTTCCATTTGAAGGAAAGCCCAGAGCCTCAGTGTTTAAGGGGCACATGAGAGGAGACCTTTGACATGCCAAGGGCAGTTGGACCAGTCAGACCAAGCCAACCAGACCTGTTACCTGTTCCCTTGGATCCATGGGGCCCTGCAGTGCCACAGCGTCCCCTTGTTTCCACAGGGCCCTGCAGTGTCACAATGGTAGAGTCATATTGGATCCATGGTTCCATGAGGCCCAAATGTGTCACACTGGCCTCTTTTTCCATTGAGCTCCAAAGTTTCACAATGGTCCCTTGCTCCCATGAGGCCTTGCAGTGCCACAGGGGTCTCCTTGGTGCTGCAGTATCACAATGGACTCTTGGTTCCATGGGCACTCACAATGGCAGAAGGGTCTCCTTAGTTCCACGAGGCCCTGCAGAGCCTCTTGATTCAGCGAGGCCTCAAAGTGTCATCATGGCCTCCAGGATTCCATGAGGCCCTGCAATGTCACAATGGACCTTTGGTTCCATGGGGTCCTGCACTGTTACATGAATCTTCAGATCCATGGAGCCCTGTAGTGTCACTTCTCAGTTCCAGGGGGCTGCAAAGTGTCACAGCGGCCCCCTGGTTCAATGAGGCCTGTGATGCCTTAAGATTTTAGCTTTATATTTTTCAAATCCTGTACTGCATTAGTGTATAACTCTAAACTTCATAGAAAGTGTTACTTAACTGTCTTCACATTTTGGTCAGACAAAACAGTTCCTCTGAAACTCAAGGACACCCTACAGCCTCCAGCCCACAAAAAGATAAACAAAATTAAATTGGCGGGGAGGGGAGTGAACTGAGGGAATATGGCTTCATTACCTGAAGCTGTAATTGGAGGATTTAACCTGATATGCAAACTTTTATCTGTCTGAAAAATACATAACCACTGTCCATCTTGGGTATAGCACCTGAGAAGCTTTTGACTGCCCAAGGTGTATCTGTTGAAGGCCTTTAATAAATATCCACTTTATTCTCTTAACCTTGTCTAGCCTCTGTTCTAGGTAGCCACTCCTAGGCATCACCTGTAGTGTCACGATAGTCTCCATGATTCCATGAGGCCATGCAGTCAAAACAGAGCATTGATTCCATGAGAACCTATAGAGTCACAATGGTTCCTTGGTTCCATTGAGCCCAACAAAGTCACTAGGGTTCCCTTGGTTCCATTCAGCACCAGAGTGTCGATAGGGTCCCCTTGTTTCAAAAATGCCCTGAAATGCCACAACAGCTCTTTGGTTTCACAAGGTCTCAAAGTGGCCACCATGGTTTCATGGGGCCCTGCTGTGTCACAATGGACCCTTGGTTCCATGATGCCCTATTGTGTAACAATGGTCTCACTGTCCCTCCAGGCCCGACCAGTACAGCCCAGTCCCTCCCAGTACACGTTAGTTCATAACCAGTCCCTTCTAGGACCCCCCAGTGTCACCCATAGCGTGCCCCAGTGTCCCTCAGTCTTCCTCACACTGTTTCAAGTGTCCCCTGTTTGTCCCAGTATTCCCCAGTATCACTCACAGTATCCCCAGTTTGCCCAAGTATCCCCCAGTACCGCTCCCAGTATGTCCCAGTATGTCCCAGTGTGTCTCTGTGAACCACCACAGTCCAGCCCAGCCCACCCAGATTCCCCCTCAGCCTTCCCAGTGTTCCCAGGTTGTCCCAGCCCCCCACCAGTGTGAATCTCAGTATGTCCCAGTGTGTCCCACAGGGTTCCCAGTGTTCCCCAGTATGTCCCAGTCCTCCCCAGTGTTTCCAAGGAAACTTGAGCTTCTCACGGTTGCCGTGGCCCCAAACCCAGCAGTGGGGTCAGTGCAGTGTCCATGGCCACAGCCCCTGGCAGTGCCCAGTGCAGCTTGGGATGATGATCCACCCTCACAGCTGGCCCAGGGCAGCTCTGCAGTGGTTTTGGTGGCACCTTGGGCTGGCACACACCTGAGGAGTGTGTCTGTTTGCAGTGGGGAACATTAAGAGTTTTAGATTGCTCCAAAAAGAAAAAGAAAAAGAAAAAGGATAAACATCTTTTTTTCCTGAGCATAGCCTGTTCTCCAGGTCCCAGGTGAGTGAGGACAGACAGGATAGGACTGGGGAATGTGGTGCAACGTTGTCCTGGTTGTCTGACGCTGGGTCAGACCTCAAGGCACAGCTTTTCTGAGCAAGCCAGACCTCCTGAGGAGACACCATGGATCAACATCAATCACAGAATGCTGCAATCATCTCTAACCTAAAGAGGACACTAATAAAATATACTCTTTAAAAGAGGAATGAGTATTTCTAAGGAGCTCTTTGAATTATTTCTCCATAACTGGAGTTGAAAACCATCATAATGAACTGCACTGGACCAGAGGGAAATCAAGGCAGAGCCATGGTTTGTCAGGACTTGCTTGATCCCAATGAGCCCCGTGGTGCATTTGGTGCAGCCAAGGAGCTCCAGATAATATTTTGGAAACACTGGCTGTCTCTCTGCAGTGCTGCCCTTGCAAGTAGCTGCCTCTGTGCCAGGAGCCCAGCCCAGCTCAGCAGCACAGACACAGCACAAGGACTTCAATGAACCTCTCGGG
Organism: Luscinia megarhynchos; assembly: GCA_034336665.1. Classification (NCBI taxonomy): domain Eukaryota; kingdom Metazoa; phylum Chordata; class Aves; order Passeriformes; family Muscicapidae; genus Luscinia; species Luscinia megarhynchos. The sequence goes on along the minus strand of JAPFBE010000128.1, from coordinate 58,151 downwards.
GGTTGGGCCTGAGTCCCTGAACATCAGTCCCTGAGAGGAAGCTGAAGAAACCTCTCAAGAATTCAAAGTCAGATTCAAACTCCAAAGTTTATCCTACTTTTAGTGAGTCCCACTGATAAACATGAGGGAGAAGGTTTCCCACGGGTAGAATTGGAGGAGAAACTGATGACAATCATGTCAGGTTAGAAAAAATAGGGTAAAGGAAGAAAAGAAACCTCTCAAAAATTCAAAGTCAGATTCAAAGTCCAAAGTTTCCTAAAGTTCTAATGGGTCCCACTGAGGGACATGACTGAGAAGGTGTCCCAAGGTGCAGGTTTATTGTTTTTGCATTATATTTTTAAAGTGTGGGTTTACTGCTTTTTTGATACTTTTTTTAAGTTTGGGCTTATTTTTTTAATGCTACTTTTTTTGGTGGGGATTTTTTTCTTTTTCCAAATGAAGCAGAGATTCAGGACTTCTTAGTTGCTTTAGAAAGTGTGATTTATTTTCTATTCAGGCAGAAAGGTGAAGCTTGTCTTACAGATGGTCACAGCATGGGTTAGAAGTCACAAGACTTACGACTACAAGGTCTTTTAAGGATTTATTAACCAATAAAACACTGCCAACAGAGATATTTATATTTCTAATTCAATACTAAGATATTTCGTCTTATTGACTCATACCACAGTGTGAACTTTCTTATCCAATTATATCTCAACCGACAAAACTTACATTGCTGGAAATTAAAACTTCTTGTTACCTTTGTAACTACATTTATTTTTGCTATATCTTAAATTCTAAAGCTAAACCTACCTCTACTCAACCGTGTTTAATTCTAAGCTTTGGCTTACAGTCCCAATGCTCTGATAATTCCTTGCATTTTGAATTCCAACACCCTGGTTCCATTTACAGCAGAACACTGGAGGCAGTGATGGCAGGTGGGACAAACAAGGGAAAGGTGTCTCTGGTGCTGAACAAACCTGGATGTGTTTCAGGAATGCAAAGGGCCAAGGCCTGAGCCCCAGCCCCTGGCAAGGCAGATCCTGTCCCTCCCTCATTGCTCAGGGCTCTTCCCGGGCCACTGGGCTCTGGGGATGTGCCATGCCAAGGGCAGGAGCATGGGGCGGCCCCTGCCAGGCTGCTGAGCAGGGACAAGGAGGCAATGAGGCCCCAGCACAGCAAGGCTCACTTGTCCCCTGCTGGCCTCAGGCCCAGGGCCAGCAGCCATGGCCCAAGTGCTGCAGCAGTTGGCTCTGGCAGGGCCTTTCAGCTGCTGCCCATCCCTGTGCCCTCTGCAGCCCAGGCTGTCCTACGGTGTCCATGCCCTGCGCCTCTGTCCCTGCAGGCTGTCGGCATCCCCCGGCTGCCCCACCTCGCTGGCCCTTCCTTTGCTGACAGCTCTGCGTCCTGCCTGCCTCTGCTTGGCCACACAGAGCCTTGGCCTTTATACCAAATGGATGATGTCAATTTTTAATGTTCCTGTGAATTTTAGCACAGAAACAAGGCATGTGTCTGGTCCAACTTTCCCAGCAGGGATGGCTGGAAGAGAAGAAAAATGCATCTGGCTCTAGAATCCCTTGACAGCAAAAACAAGGACCGAACTTAGTAATTTGGTGTGGGTTTTATATAAATAGGTAAATTGTAATAAATATTTAGTGACCAAATACTAGGAACACAGTTATATAATGACATGTCCATGTAAGGTTAAGAGTTATCCCACATTGGACCTGAGGCCTGAAAAAATTATGCCCCCTTTTGCACCAAATTAGTGTTATGGAGTCCTATTATTATATTTTGGAAATTTATTGACAGTGGAGCCTCAGAGAACCAATGAATCAACAATTACGCTACAGAACCTCCAGGAACAAAAAGGCCTTTTGACAGTGTGGGAGCTCATGGAACCAAACCCATTTTGACAGGGTGAGGCTGCATGGAACCAATGGTCCATTGTGACACTGCAGATCCAAGGAGACCATTGTGGCGCTGAGAAACCTCATGGAACCAGAAGTACATTGTGAGAGAGAAAGGCCTCATGGAACCAAGGGACCATTGTGACACTGTGGGGCCACACGGAACCAATGGTCAATTGTAACCTTGCAGATGCAAGGAGGCCATGGTGACACTGTGGAACCTCCTGCAGCCATGGGTGCACTGTGACACTGCAGGGCCTCACAGAACCAAGGAGTCCATTGTGACACTGCTGAACCTCATGGAATGGGATTCGGTCTGTGTGTGGGGAATTCCTGTTTATGGGGGACGGCATTCCCTGTAACACTTGGTGTTCAGGGTTAACCGGTCCCTGCCGCCGCTGCTCATTGTGTATTTTAGAGTAAGATTGCCGTCTTGTGACAAAAGTTATAATCGCAGCAAGCTGGTAATTTTGCCCCGTGTTTCCTGTGCTGTTACTCCTGCTGTGTTGTTGGCTGTGCTGTTGCAGTTTGCTGATGGAAGCGGCTGTTGAAGCTCGAGCCCAAGCTGGAGCAGCCCGGCCGTCTAGGCAGGCTCTGTCTAGATGGTTTCAGCTTGAGCCAGGAGAGTTTGTGAATACAGAGGGGGACTGGACTGCTGTAAGGTGAGAGAACGAAATAATAGATAGGGTATTTTTGGGAGGAGTATACTCGAGCCAAAGTAGTTCTTATTTGGCTTTTGACTGGGAACTACCCCCAGCTGAGAGAGGACTTTGAAATCCATTGAGGAAACAAGGAATAATTCCTTGTTTTGTGTGTAGGCTGATAATCTTCCACTGGGGACTGGAATGGCATTCAGCTTGGGTTCTTCTCTGGTGTAAGAAGTGCGAGAATAGGTGGTATTGTGTATTTTAAAGGTGGAGATCTGCATGCCCTGAGTGTGCACCAGAGCTGCTGCAATACTATAATTGGGAGGCAGTGCATGCTAAAAGAGATAGTAAATTGAGCCTGTGGAAAAGATCATTTGATCCTCGAGGACTGGGGTGTTTTTGAGGAAGACTGGGAGAGGATGAAAGGAGGGTGTAAGTCTGGCATGACAAATTAAAGGAACTTCCATCCTGCAGTGGTGTGTCCCTGACCCTTGGGAATTTAAGATACAAGGGGATCATAGTTGTGGACTGTCAGAGTTATAGTGTGGTGGTTTGAGCATATTTTAAATCGTGGCTAGAAGAATAGAAGAATAGAAGGCATCCCCCTCCCTCAGTGGTTTGGACTGGATCCTTGGGAATTTGTGAATCCAGTGAACTATTGGCTAGAAAGAGGAAATGATCAAGTTTATCTGGAAGGAATATATAGAACTTCAGCAGGGAGGTTGGTAGCTTTGGACTGGGAACAGCCTGCACAAGAGGGTCTGGACAATCAAGAGAGAAGAGGAATAGCTTGCTTTTGTGGGTGTTATGAGGCTTTTGGAGCTTCTAGAGGTTGGCACTCTGCGTGGTTATTGTTACAGTTTTGAAAAAGTTGGTATTTTTCCTCTGAGAGACAGCAATGTCTATGCCCTCAGTGTAAATCGAGGCATCCTAGCCTAGCTGATTTTGAACCTGAAATTCTAAAGTTTGTGTGTGGAAAATCACATTCAATACCTGCAACTTGGGTGTGCATGTGGGAGGAAGATTGGGAAAGCACTGTGGTGCTGTGGGAGAGAAATTTGGGTGAAAACCGGGTAACACAAGAAGAAGGAGATAATGGGTACCAGTCAAAGCAAGGAGATTTCTAAGGCTAGTCCTTTAGGCTGTGTTTTGACACACTGGAGAGAGTTAGTAGGATATGGGGGCACTGAAAATAAGTGAAGTTTGACCACATTTTGCATGCAATGATGGCCCCTTTCTAAGCTGGGAGAAGGTCTCAAATGGCCACCGGCAGGAACTTTAGACTGTGAGATTTTGTTGCAGGAGAGGACAGAAATGGGAGGAGGTGACATACACAGATATGTTTTTCTCTCTCAGGAATCATCCTGACTGGCAGAGGATTGTGGCATCAGAGCCCCTCTGATCCCTTGGTATTGGCCCTTGAAAAGGACAGTAAGGCTAATAGAGGGAAACCCAAGCAATGCTGCAGTGTGTGCTCAATAAACCAATGCTGTACTCATTCTGGTGAGGTTTGTCAAACAGAGGCACAAGAACAGGAACTGATTGACCTGTACAGAGCACCCCCTGAAAAGGCAGAGGAAAAGGAAGATTCAAAGGGATCATTAACTCCTATCCCTACTACAGCTCCCTCTAGGAAGAAACAATCTGAGCCATCTCTCCACTCACTTACCCCTAAATTATATCCCCCATTGCTTAACAGTGATAATAGAAAAAATGAAGATGAGGATTTTTCCCCAAATGGTCTCATAGCATCCCTAACCAGAAAACAAACAAAAGAAAAAACACAAGCACCTTTACAGGAGACAGTAGGACTCAGGGCAGGCAGTGTGCTAGTTAAAGTGCCCTTTTCTACTATTGATTAGGAGGCATGGGAAAGAGTAGATTAGTAAAAATCTAAGGGTTAGGTGCTTAGCTGAAGGACAGAAGCTTTACGTATGATGATTAGAGTAGATGCAATGTAGAAAGTGGCTGAGACAGTAGAGCTAAGACAATAAATCATTTGCTTGCCTTCGTTGTTTCAAGTTGGGCAGTTGGGAAATTGTTAAAGTGTGGAAGCCATAACTGCACCTGGACCCCAAAACCAGCCAGAACCAGGCTGGGAGCTTGAACTACGGCCAAAAGGCATGAGAACCTAGCAACAAGACAAAGATGAAAAGTTGAAGGTGAGGAAGACTCCCTGACTTCATCATTAGGAGACCACTGACCCATTTCAAATACCCACCGAGCCATTTGAATAAAGGAACTGCGCCAGGGTAAAAGGACTTTGAGCTAATTTTAATACGAAGCGGGACTAGGCGGGGTTAGGTAATGCATATGTATAAGTGTATTGGGTAATTATATGAATATGTAATTATATGTATAGGTAATTATATGAATATGTAAGACTTCTGTGGATAAAAAAAGGCAAGAGCCCTGTGTACTTTGCACATCCCTGTGAGAGATTTCTCCTGGGTGTGCCTGCCATCGTAATAAACATATCACTTTCTAACTTTAACTGGTAGGAGAGTTTTCTTCCTGCATCAGTGAGCTCACAGCTCTTGAGTAGCCTGCAAACCCCTGGAATCTATTAATTCCTGCTCTGCTGAGGATGGATTCTCAGCAACTTGGCGGTTCCCTGATGAATTTTAGTTCTCCAGAGATTTGTTCAGTGTTCAGCTCTTCAGTTCAGGAATTCAGTGACAAAGGCTCATTAAAATTTCAAAACACACTAATAGGATAAGCCCCTGGGAATAATTTCATTCAATTCTTCTGTGGTAAATTATACAGATTTCAGAAGTGTATTCAGAGAGAATATACTATATTTTTTAAAAAATGCAGGGGTATTTTCATTTTATTTAATTTTGTTTTCTGGTTTATAGATTGATACCAGCTATCTCCAGCTGATATTGATCCTGAGCACCTCCTAATGCAGTCTGAACAGATATGTAAATCAATACCCTTTATGGCTGACAATCAATCACACTTTGTCCCTACCCCAACCCCACCAATTCCCTCATCCAACTTCCAGGCACTCAAACCAGCCTTGTGCAAATCTGAGCTCCCTCCACCCCAGGCTGTGCCTGCAGCTTTCAGCTCCTTGGCACCAGCTCCCACCTGCTTTCCTTGGAGAAGGAGCTGTCTGAGACACAGAGGGATGTTCATTTACTGTCAGCAAACAAAACCAAAGGCAGGCACAGCTCCATGAAAACCAGAAGTGCAGCCCAAGGAGTGCTGGGCAATGGAGCCACATCCAGGGGTGTGCCCAGGGCTCAGGACTGGGGCCAGGGCAGTTCAATCTCTTTCTTGCTGATCTGGACGAGGCCATCGAGGGCACCCTCAGTCAGTTGCCAGGTGAGCCCAGGCTGGCTGGGAGTGTGGCTGTGCTGCAGGGCAGGAAGCTCTGCAGAGGGATCTGCACAGGCTGGAGCCATGGGCCCAGGACAATGGGATGAGGTTCACCAAGGCCAAGGGCCAGCTCCTGCCCTGGGCTCACAACCACCCCAAATCCCTGGCTGTGCCCTGCCCCTGATCCCCACAGCCTGTCCTGTTTCCTTCATCCCTGCATTGCCAGGGACTTTCTGGGACAAGGGAGCTCTGCTGTGGGGATGGAGGGAGGTGCAAGTGCCACCAGTGCAGTGGGAACCACAACTCATCAGGTTTGTGTCCTTTGGGGTCAGGAACTGGTGAGACTCAGAGGCACAGAAAGACTCAGAGGCACAGAAAGTTTCTCTTCATGGCCAACATAAAAACTATAACAAGAATATAATTTAATAATCATCAAAATTCTTCCCTCAGCTCTGTGCCATATCAAAGCATTATCTGATGTGTCTACCATGCACAAGAAATTTCCATACAGGATCAATTTTAGATAAAGACATTAGAAAGGGTGATGCTATGATAGATGTAAACACAATTAATATGTTGACTAATGTGGAATGAGCAGAGAACAACTGGAGGAGGAAATCTGGGAGCAATGGGAAGGCCATTGAACCAGCTGCTCTAGTGAAGAGATGTCCTTAGACATGGCCATTTAAACATGAGCGGTGGAAACACCCAATGAAGAGGGACATGAAATAATAGACAGTGTAGTGGTAACACAGGTAGAGGGGAAGATCAGTATTTCTTCTCCTCCATCAGTGCAGATCCAGGAAATTTCTTTTCTCTCCTGCTGGGAAAACTTGGACATTTCCTAAAGTACTCAAATACCCCACCTAATGAGATGTACTTGTGCACTGTGCAAGCGTCAGGTCCCCTGCAGCCCCAGAGGGCTCCTGTCCCATAAACATCTGCTCCAGCCCATTCCAAAATTGGGAGCAGCATCAGCCCGGGATCATCAGGGAGCTGAGGCTGGAACGGCCCTCAGCAATTCTTCGGCCCAACCTGCCAGAAACTGGGTCAGACCAAGTTGTTCAGAGCTTGATTTGGTCTGAATTTGAAAATCCCAAAGGACAGGGTGTGGGCAGCATCTCAGAACCTGTCTGAGCCCATGGGAACAAAGGTTTGCCCCATGTCCTGTCTGATGTCCCCTCATGCCCCTTCCCCCCACTGTGTTTTGTCTCCCCCAGGCCCCCAGTGAAGAGCCTGGCTCTGTGTCCCCATCACCTCCTGGGTGGCACTGCCAGGCTGGCATGAGGAGCCCCTCAGCCTTCCCTGCTCCGGGCTGGACAAGCCCAGCTCCCTCAGCCTCTCCTCACAGCCAAAGGGCTCCAGCCCCACCTTGGAGGCCCTTCCCTCACCTGCTCCAGCTGCCAGACATCTTTCCTGCCCTGGGGAACCCAAACCAGGCCCCAGTGACCTGGATAATCCCCGTCCTTGATGTCCTGGTCACACAGCCCTGGCCCCTTGTCCCGTGTCAGGCTCTGGGGTTGATTTGTGGAACATCCTTGGGGGAGGCTGTGGCTCCAGGTGGAGCAGGGGGATACAGAGGGACAGGGGACCCTGCTGGGTAAGAACATCATTGGACTTCTCTGGGGAAACTGTGAGGGGGGCTGGGGCAGAGTGACCAACCCAGTGACCTCACACAGCCTTGCTATGATGTCACAAAACCTCCCAGTGAAGTCACAGCCAACTCTGTGATGTCACAGCCTACTCTGTGATATCATTATCTGCTCTATGATGTCAGACCTCTGCCCTCTGATGTCACAGCCAGTTCTATGATGTCACAGAGACAGCCTATGAACACTCAGGAAGTATTTAAAGATGTTTTTAGGTCAAGCAGAAAGAAAATTAAAGATGTGAAAGCTCAATTAGAACTTAACCAGGCCACTTCAGTGAAAACTAATAAAAAAATTTATAAATAAATGAATAGCAAAAGGAGGAATAGAGGGAAACTCTACTCTATTGGAAGCACAGAGGAATATAAAAACTAAACATGAGGAAAAAGCTGAGTTACTTAACACCTTGTTTGTCTCAATTTTCTACAAAAAGCCAGGTTGTCCTCAGGACAAGTGCTCTCCTGAGCTGGTAGATGGGGACAGGAAACAGAACAGATGCCCTTTAATCCCGGATGAAGCAGTTGGTGACCTGCTGAGCCACTCAGATGCTCACAGGTGTCTCTGGCACCAGATGGGATCCATCCTAGGTTGATGAGGGAGCTGCTGGATGAGCTCCCCAAGCTGCTCTCCATCATTTACCATCAGTCCTGGCTCACCAGGGAGCTCCCAGAGGACTGGAGGTGCCAATGTGAGCCCATCCCCAAGAAGGGCTGGAAGGAGGATCTGGGGAACTCCAGGCCTGTCAGCCTGACCTCAGTGCCCAGCAAGGTGATGGAACAGATCACCTTGAGTGCCATCCCAGGGCACCTGCAGGATGGCTGAGGGATCAGAGCCAGCCAGCGTGGATTTCAATATCTGCACTGATGATCTGGATGAGGGCATTGAGTGCACCATCAGCAAATGTGCAGATGACACCAAGCTGGGTGTGAGTGTGGATGTGCTGGAGGGTAGGAGGGCTCTGCAGAGGGACCTGGACAGGCTGGATCCAGGGCCCAAATCCAACAAGGTGAGGTTTAACAAGACCAAGTGCTGGGTCCTGCACTTTGGCCACAACAACCCCTGCAGTGCTACAGGCTGGGGACAGAGTGGCTGGACAGTGGCCAGGCAGAAAGGGACCTGGGGGCACTGATGGACAGCAGGCTGGACATGAGCCAGCAGTGTGCCCAGGTGGCCAAGAAGGCCAATGGCTCCTGGCCTGGATCAGGAATGGTGTGGCCAGCAGGAGCAGGGCAGTGATTCTTCCCCTGTGCTCGGCACTGGTTGGGCAGCACCTCGAGTGCTGTGTCCAGTTCTGGGTGTGACACTGTGGAAACTCATGGAGCCCTGGGCATTGTGACACAGCAGGGCCTCATGGAACTAAGGAGTGAATTGTGACTCTTCCATACTTCATGGAATCAAAGGGCCATTGTGGCACTGCAAAGCCTTGTGGCACCCAGGGGACCACAGTGACACTGTTGGGCTGCATGGAACCAAGGGGCCATGGTGACACTGTGGAGCCTCATTGACCAACAGTCCCTGGAGACACTGCAGGACAGTATGGAATCATGGAGACACTGTGACACTGCACCGTGTCATGGACCCAGGGGCCATTGTGACACTGTGGGGCCTTGTGGGACCAAGGAACTGTTCTGGTTCCATGGAAATTGTGGCAATTGTGTCAGCATGGAACCAAGGAGAGCACTGTGACACTACACTGCACCGTGGAACTAAGGATTCGTTTAACAGTGCGGGACACATGGAACCAAGGGGCCATTGTGACACTGCTGAACCAAAGGTCCATTGGGACACTGTGGGCCCCCAGGGAACCAAAGGTCCCTTTTGACATTGCAGGGCCTCATGGAATCCTGAAGACTACTGTGAAACTTTGAGGCCTTATTGGATCAAGGGGCCCTTCAGGGCCTCATGGAACCAATGAGACCCCATAGAACCAAGGGTCCATTGTGACCCTGTGGTACCAAAGTGTCATGGGTTGATCCAGGCCAGATGTCAGGCACCCATGACAGCTGCTCACTGACTCCCCTTTGGCGTCTGGACAAAGGAGAGAAAATTTAATAAAGGGTTTGAATCAAGGGTCTAAAAGAATTAAAAGGGTTAAGAGTTTAGTTTTATATATTTATGTTTATATATTTTCTATATTTAGCAATATATATTAATTAAGTTGAGCAAGAGGAATAGAACCAAAATAGAAGGGTTAATTATTAGAAGATGGAGCTAATTAGAGCTAAGACAATATGTCATTTGCTTGCCTTTGTTGTATTTGTAGAAGCAGGCTGGGAGGATAGGGCATTGTAAATATGAAGAAACTGTAAGTGCACCTGGGCCCCAGAACCAGCCAGAACCAGGCTGGGGTGCTTGGACTATGGCCAAGGGACCAGAGGGCCTGCCAACAAGACAAAGGTCAAAAGTTTACCATGAGGAAGACATCCCTGCCTTTATCCTAGCAGACCACTGACCCATTTCAAGAACCATCGACCCATTTCAAGCAAAAAACTTCTCAAGTATAAAAGGAGTTTGAACTCATTTTAATATGAAGTGGGGGTTGGTGGGGTTAGGTAATGGATATGTACAGGTGTATTGGGTAATTATATGAATATGTAAGATTTTTGGGAATAAATGGAGAGCAGGAGCTCTGTGAATTTTGCACACCTATTTGGGAGGTTACTCCTGGTGTGCCCGGTGCTGTCAATAAACATTCCACTTTCTAACTTTCATTAGCTGGAGAGTCCTTTCAGTGCTTCATTTTGGCGAGCCAGGCAGGAGAAGCTCTATCTGGCTGCAGGATCAGACCTGGCTGTGGACATCTCTGGCGTGCCACCGGGATCTTCCTGGGGGGACCTCCACTCCCCAGCTGCTCATTGCGGGGACAGACAAGACCTACTGGGACTGTGGACAAACAGCACGTTTAAAATTATGGAAAGTAGCCTATAAAGCATGTGCGTGGCTAAAAGGCTGTTGATAAGTTACAGGAGATGTGCTGCACACAACATGAGCCTGTACAGTTCTACTCGCAAGCAACAGAAGGATTTAGTTGCCGGTGAAAGGATTTGCCATGACACTAAGGACCCGCAAGAAATTCTAGGGGTGAATTGGGCAAATTCTCGTTTGTTGCTGCTATTTTGATTGTGTGCTGTTATTTTTTGATTGTGCCCTGACTCTGCAAGTGGCTGCATGAGGGATTGGTGAATTGTACTTAGGTACAAAGTGAGAGAGAGGCCCCAGTATGCACTCCCGTTTTCTGGCCACCACTGTGGCCAAAGATGGGCAAAGTGAGTGGAATGGTTGCCCGTGCTGTATGAAATGTGTGAATGTTGATCTATTTGTAATGTGTAGCCTTCAATGGTTATTTTGCATTTTTGTGATACTACTGCCCTCTTTGTCAAAAGCTATAGTTGCAAAAAACTGGAAGCATCATTTTATATTAGCTGTGCTGTCCATTTATTTTGTGAGCTGTTAGAAGTGGTTGTTGAAGCTCAAGCCAAAGCTGAAAGGACCTGGCTGTCTAGGCAGACTCCAACCAGATGGTTCCACCTTGAACCAGGTGAGTTTTTGATGGCAGTGGGGAACTGGACCCCTGTAAGGTGACAGTACAGTAGGATATATAGGGTGTTCTTGGGAGAAGTATACTCGAGCCAGACTAATTCTTATCTGGCTTTTGATTGTGAACTACCCCAGTTGAGAGAAGACTCAGAAATCCATTGAGGTGGGGACGAGCAGGAGTAATTCCTTGTTTTGTGTGTGGGCTGACAATCTTCCACTGGGAGCTGGAATGGCATTCAGCTTGGGTTCTTCTCTGGTGTAAGAAGTGTGAGAATAAGAAGTATTGCATGTCTTACAGGCAGAGACCTGCGTGCCCTGGGTGTATCCCGGATCTGCCGCAAGATTATTACTGGGTGGCAGTGCATGCTAAATGTGAGAGTAAATTTAGCCTGTGGAAAGCGTCATTTGGTCACCAAGGACTAGGACGTTTTTGAGAAAGATTGGGAGAGGACGAAATAATGATGCAAGCCTGGCAAGACTAATTAAAGGAATTCCCCTCCCGCAGTAGTGTACCCTTGACTCTCAGGAATTTGAGATACAAGGGGTTGTGTTTGTGGATGTGTCAGAGTTACAGTGTGAGATTTGTAGCAAGGGCAATTTAGTTGTGGCCCGAGATTTAAAACTTGTGTGTGTGGAGAGAACTGGGAGAGTTCGATAAGAGATAAGTGGTTGAAGTGTCTTACGAATGGAAATCAGAGGAGACCAAATTTAGTCGAGGTTGTGTCCGAGGGGCTGCCCGTGTGAACCTTGGATTTGTTTTCGCTGTACTCAGTGTGAAGAGCTGTGGTATAGGCAGACATACCAGGGGCAGCGACCAAGAGAATCACTTAGTCATTTGTGTTATACAAAAGAAGCAAAGGCCTCTCAGAAAGCTGTAAGAATTCTAGTGGTGATTGGTTGCGAGAAAGAAGGAAGTAACTGATTGTTTGAATTATTGGAGAAGGGAGTTTCAAATAATTTAAGAAAGCCAGCAGAAATAATTAGAATTGAGTGTGCTCAGACTATTGTTATACCCCGAGATTTTCAAATTAAGGCAAAGAGCTGGGATAAAGTAAGGAAGCATTGGGAAAAGAAGTAATGGGGTGCTAATCAGAGCAAAGAGATTTCTAAGGCCAATCCTTTAGGCTGTATTTGACACACTGGAAAGAATTAGTACTGAAAACAAAAGAACCCTTGTAAAATTTTGTACACAATGGTGGCCACTTTATAAGCTGGGAGAAGGCACTAGATGGCCACCTGCTGGAACTTCAGATTATGACACCTTATTGCAATTAATGCTGTTTTTAAGGAAAGAAAAAATGGGAGGAAGTAACATATGCTGATATGTTCTTTCCCCTCTGGAATCATCCTGAGTGGCAGAGAGATTGTGGAATTAGATCTCCTTGTGATCCCCTGCTATTTGCCCTTGAAGAAAACAGTAAAGCTAATAAAGGGAAACCCAAGCGATGTTGCAGTACTTGTTCAATAAACCAGCGTTGTAGCCATCCTGATAAAGTTTATCACACAGAGAAACAAGGACAGGAATTAGATGATCTGTTTAGGCCCCCCTCTAAAAGGCAAGAAAAATCACGAGAAGAAATGGACTCAGAAGGATCGCCGACTCCAACCCCAACTCCAGCTCCATCTCCCCCACATAGCCCTGTAGCATCCCTGACTAGAAAAAAAACAAGAGAAATACTACAAGCACCTTTACAGGAGGGTGTAGGATGTAGGGGAGGGAGGATGCTTGTTAAAATACTTTTTCCACAATGGATTTAGAGGCAGGGGAAAGGCTTTCTAAGAACTATCAAAGGTAACCGATAGGCACTGCTAAATGGCTAAGATATATGGTTAAATAACACAACCCAGATTGGGCAGATACACAGTTACTGTTGGATGCTTTAACTGAGACAGAAAAGCAGGTAATCTTGAAAACAGCAGGGGACTTAGCAGAAAATGTTTATAAAAGAACACAGCAGGATTTTAAGGAATTTTTCCCTCTCCAGGATCCACGCTGGGATCCAAATAAGGAAGAGAAGATGGAAAAATTAGAAAACTACCAAGAAGTCATAATAAAAGGAATGGAGAAGGCAATCCCTAAAACCATAAACTGGTCGGCCCTATATACAGTTAAACAAAGTCCTTCTGAATCCTCTTCTGAATTTACAGGATGCAATGCGTTGCTATACATCTTCAGATCCTGAATCTGAAGAAGAGATACAGCAGTTAGTAAATTTATTTTTAGGACAGCCTACAGGAGACATTAAATGCAAACTTCAGAAGATTTGGGGACCAATGGGGAGAAATTTAGAAACTTTACTAGGCATGGAGAGTTTTCAGCAATCGAGAGAAAGGATATAAACAAAGGATGAGGAAATTAGTAGCAGTAGTAAGAGAAGAAGGGAAATGTGAACAAGGTCCACCAAAGCAAGGTCCACCCTAGCTAGGGAAAGAGCAATGTGCATTTTGCCAAAAGAATTGGACACTGGAAAAACCAGTGCGCAGAATGGAGAAAAGACGACAACCAGCGAAGGGGAGATGGGAGACGAGAGAGGGTGGTTGCACACGTTAAGGAAGACTGAGGAGGACCAGAGAGTCTTTCCCTAATGAACCCTTGGGTTATAATCAAGCTAGGGGACAAGGAAAAGAAATGGATTTTTTGGTAGATACAGGAGCAACATACTCGGTGTTAAATAAAGCTTTAATGCCTATGACAGATGAGTATGTTATGGTGAGGGGGGCAACTGGCCAATCTGAAAAAGCATATTTTTGCAAACCGTTAAAATATAAACTTGGGAAAGAATGGGGAATTCATAAATTTTTATACATGCCCAATTCTCCGAAGGCACTTCTGGGCAGAGATTTGTTGGAACAGTTGGAAGCAAAAATCACATTTAAAAATGGGGAAATTAGTTCAGAGGTAAAGGATCAACAATATGTGGAACTGCTAAGTTTAATGTTAACAATTAATGAGACCAAAACTGAGGATGAAGAAGAAATTACCAAGAAAATAATGGACCAGGTGTTTCCTGGGGCATGGGTTCTAATATAGCAGGGAGAACAAAGAATGCACCTCTGGTGCAAATCAAACTTGAAGAAGGAAAGCAACCAGTCAGGGTTAAACAGTATCCCTTAAAAAGGAAGATAGAGAAAAGATTAGCCTGAGAATTGAGAACTTTTTGCAGCTAGGGCTATTGAGAGAGTGCCAGTCTGATTTTAATGCTCATATTTTGTCTGTTAAAAAGCCCAAAGTGTCATATTGAGTAGTACAGGACCTATGAGCTGTTGATAAAATAACTAAAGGATCTACACTCAGTGGTAACAAACCCATACACATTGTTAACATGCTTAACACCTGAACTAAGCTGGTTTACTGTTTTACATTTGAAAGATGCTTTCTTTTGCCTCCCTCTCCATGAAGCCAGCCAAAAATTACTTGCATGTGAATGGGAAAACCCCAAGAGTAGGAGTAAGACTCTACTCACATGGTCAGTGCTGCCTCAAAGGTTTAAGCACGGTCTCACAATATTTGGAGAGATCTGTAATCCTGGAAAGCCCCATCAGAAGGACAGCAGTTGTAGTACGTGGACGACCTCTTGATAGCCACCCAAACACAAGAGGCATGCGTAGACTGGTACAAGGATGGCAACCTCCTGAACCTTTTAGGTCTACAAGGGTACAGAGTATCTCAGAAAAAGGCTCAGGCAGTAAAACAGTCATGCACCTGGATTATGAGGTCAGTGCTGGACAGAGGACTCTGGGGCAGGACCGCAAAGAAGCAATTTGCCAGAGTCCAAAAGCCCAGAAAATGAAGGAACTGAAAGCCTTTCTGGGAAGAGCGGGGTGGTGTAGGCTTTGGATTTATAATTACGGACTGTTGGTTAAACCCCTGTATGCCCTGATTATGGAAAGGAACAGAGTTCTCCAACGGACAGAAGAAGCTACAGGAGCCTTTGACCAGTTAAAGAAACCCTCATGTCGGCTCCCACTCTCGGGCTCCTGGATGTGAGTAAGCCATCCTCTCTGTTTTCTCATGAGAAGCAGGGGATTGCCCTGGGGATACTGGCACAGGACTTGGGCCCGTATCAAAGAGCAATTGCTTACTTTTCCAAGCAGCTGGATGCGGCGGCAAAAGGATGGCCAGGGTGTCTCAGAGCTTTTGCTGCAATGGTGATGAATGTCCAGGAAGCACGAAAATTCACCCTAGAGCAGAAGATGACTGTGCTGGTTTCCCACAGTGTCGGCAGTGCTGGAGGTAAAAGGTGAACATTGGCTTTCCCCACAGACATGCCTGAAATACCAAACCATAATGGTAGAGCAGGATGATTTGCAGATTGTAGTCACTAACCTTGTGAACCCAGCTTCCTTTCTCAGTGGGAATACAGGGGAACCAGTGATCTACGATTGCCTGGAAACCATTCAGGCCACTTACTCCAGTTGTCCAAATCTGAAGGACTCTCCTCTGGATGACACTGAGAGCTGGTTTACTGATGGAAGCAGCTACGTTATCAGTGGAAAGAGACATGCTGGGTATGCAGTTATTACTTGCAGAGAGGTAATAGAGTCTGGAGCGTTACCGACAAACACCTCTGCACAAAATGCTGGAATAATTGCCTTAACTCGTGCTTTAGAGTTAGCAAAAGGGAAAGAAATTAGCATTTACACAGACTCAAGGTATGCATTTGGAGTGGTGCATGCACATGGAGCCATCTGGAAAGAAAGAGGACTGTTGAATTCCCAAGGGAAAAGCATCAAGCATGCACAGGAGATAATAAAAGTCCAACTACCTGAGAAGGTAGCTATTATGAATATCAAGGAGTTGTCGGTTTCTTCTCTCTCCAGTCCTGTTTGGCTAGCTCTGGACCACTGGAGATGAAGAGAGCCAGCAAGGACAAAGGTAAAAGACAAGGAGGCTCTTTCTCCCAGGACACAGTCCCACAGTTTATTGCCTAACAACTTCCAGGGGAAAAAGAGAGTGAGCAGAAGGTGGCAGGGAATTTTAAACTCAGGGGAAGGGGAGGAAAGGAGAACCATAACCAATGGGATACAGCCAATGGGGAGTGGTGAAGGGAGGACTGAACAAACACCACAAACTCGAGGGAGTTCAGAATGAGCTATTCAGTGCAATATACAAAATAAACTATTTAGAGAAGTACAACATCAGGGCACACCAGAAAGTGAGGTCTGAATCGGAGGAAGGGAACAAGGTGACAGACACAAAGGCAAAAGAAGTGGCCAAAGGTGAGGTAGCCACTGAGGCAGCTTTAGTCCTAGATGGACAGATTTCCTGGAAAGTAAACCAAAGTATAAAAAAAAAGAATAATAAGCTTATTAGGCATGAAAAGGAAAGCTATAATCAGGATGGGTGGGCTGCTACAGAGGGAGAAAAAGGAAAACTTGTCATCCCCTCCCATCTCCTATGTAACTAGTAAAAGAGGAACATCAGAAAACACTCTGGGGAGTAAATGCCTTATACAATTATTTAAAGGACAAAATTATGGCCAGAAATTTACAGGGGACAGTCATTCAAGTGACCTGACAATGTAGTCTTTGCCTCCAAACTAAACCCAAAAATATCCCCAAGCCAAAGCTAGGGCAAATTGGAAAAGGCTATGGTCCTGGACAACAGTGGCAAATTGATTCCTCAGAACATCCAAGAAAAAGGGGATATCAATATTTACTGGTATTAACAGATACCTTTTCAGGGTGGCCAGAAGCCTTCCCTACCAGAACTGCCAAAGCATGAGAGGTAACCAAAGCATTGTTCCAAGAAATAATAGCATGCTTTGGAGTTCCAGCCACAATATCCTCGGATGGAGGACCACACTTTATTTCAAAAACTGTACAGCAAATTAGGTGCCAATTAGGCATAGATTGGGAACTCCACGCCCCATATCACCTTCAGTCAAGTGGCCAAGTAGAGAAAATGAACCACTTAATCAAGAAAAAAATTGTAAGGCTAGGACAAGAAGCAAAATTACCCTGGCCCAGGCTCTTCCTTTGGCATTACTGCGAATTCGGACTAAACCAAAAAGAAAACAAAAATTAAGTCCTTTTGAGATACTATATGGAAAACCATATGGGGTAGAGGAAGGAACACCAACCCAAGTAGGGGAAGAAACCCTACACAGATACATGGTGGCCCTAAACAAAAAACTTAGAGAAATTGAAAAACGTGGCTGGGGCTTCAAGCAGAGAACTAGATGGCCGAGTACATGACATACAGCCTGGAGATTATGTGTATGTTAAGTCTCTTGCAGAGAAAACTTCAGAGCTGCAATGCTGAGAAGCATTCCAGGTGCTTCTCACCACTAACACTGCAATCAAGATCAAAGAACAAAAGGCCTGGATTCATCATATGTGAATGGCAAAGGCTCCAGAAGGCCCTTGGAAAGCAACACTGGGTGATAATGAACTAAAGCTAAATCTTGCTTGGGAAAATGAATAGATTGTGAGTGAAAATTTTAGATTTCCTTGTGAAAATCCAGAAAAGTGTTCCTAGCCAGAATCAAGCAGGTGTAACCTGGAAAGCTGTGGCTTTTACGATCATAACCATGACTGTGGCTACAGCGGACATCACTACAAAACCTCCCATATACAATGTGACTGGGGTTTATATGTGTCAGGGAAGAGCTTCTGACTAAGACTCTCATAGTCTCTATGGCAAGTGTTACAAATCACAGACGCAACTGTCTGGACAGGGAAAGATGTCTGGGGCTGTAAATTTGTATTTGTTCAGGACTGATTCCAACAAGGACCTATAAAAGCCATCCAAATTGGTAAGGAATGTTGTGACACATGCTTAACTGACGGTCCTGTATTCACATTTTACAATAGAGGGAGTGTGAAGCCGAGGCTTTTAAAGTTCATTACAATATAACTCAAGTCTGTGTTAAACCTCAGAATGATGCAACCTTACCAACACAGACACTAGAAATCCAGACCATCCAAGCTCTAACAATGCCACTTAAGCTTGAACCAAAGATTTATGAAATTGAACCACATGTGGTAAGAAATATGGGACAGCAGCAATTGCTGTTTAACCCAGAATGTTCCTCAAGTGTGTTGAACTGCTAATGCAGTTCAAATATTCAAATTTCAAATATTCAGCAGCCTGCTCCCCTTTTCTGAAAACATCCTTTGAGGCTTGGGCAGCATGGTTGAGGAAGCAGGCTCACTTTAAAGACAGAACACAAAGAGATGTAACTGGAATAAAAGATACAAGATTAGGAGTCTTAAATGGAATTGATTCAGAAATATTAATGAACAAACTGGCCACTGCAACTGGTGATTTGGCAAAAATAAGGCAGCCCCTACAATCATCTTTGCTAGCATAGGAACCAATCAGTGGCAGGTTTCAAAACTATTGCCAAATTTGAGAGAAGCTGAAGACCGAGACCACAAACTAATAATGAAAACACTTGGTGTAGCTCAGGATAATGTGTCTTTAGCTCTTAGTTGTATACAGGCACAGTTGTGGATGCAGTCAACAGTCACTTTGGTCATAAGAGAGGGAAGTGAAGGTATTTTTCCAATTGAAATCTGAAAAGCAATATGGGATAATGCCACGAATTTGGAAAGGAGATTGCAGTCCTGGTGGACTATGGTAAACTTCACTTACGACCATGTCACTAATGTGGTCACTGCCTTTGTACTTACCATACGTAATGCCACCATTTATGTTATCCACCCTACTATTGCCTTAGGATTAAACCATGAAAGGACAGCACTCTACCCCTCTGAACACAGAGCATGGGCCCGGATGGTAGACAAGAAATGGCAGACTGTAAATGCAGAATCTTGTGTCACCCGAAGAACAACAGGGATTCCTCTGTGAAAGCAATACCACTGATGCCCAGGACATATGCCTAGATACTGAACAAGGTGTATGTCACTTTGAGATCCACCCAGACATCATTCAAAAGACTGTGCTTGTATACATTGGCCAAGGTTGTTGTTGTGAGTTTAAGAACTGCCTGTGCTTCAGTAAGAGTAGACAATGAAAACAAATACTTACCTGTTAAAAACCACTCCAATTTTTGTATTTGTAATTTTGTTACTATTGTTGGGTGAGATTTTACATAGTCGGTACCAATTGTATCCCAACAGTTGATAAAGGCCAACTGTACTACGTACCACCATCTGTCACCCACACCTGTTGGCATGAACCTTACACTGGTAGAACAGTTAATGAAACATCCAGATCCAGATGAAATCTTAAAGGAAATCAAGGAGAATAGAGAAAAGGTTTTAATAACTGTCCATCATGATGCAAAAGAAATCAGCAAAGTTTTGCGAAGAAAAAAACAAGAGGCAAGCCATCACTAGTGGGGATGCACTCTTTGGATGGTCACCGAAGGCAACTGGTATACTTAATGCCCTAGTTCACCCAGTCATTGTTTTGCTTATTTTTGTCGGCATAAGTTTGGTTTTAACTATTGCACTACTCGTCTGGAATTGGAGGATGCTGCAGTGAGTAGCAGCCCTGACCTCATTATCAAGAGCATATGGTACAGTCCTGAGGAACACTTACTGTATGACTTGGTTAGAGGAGGAAGAATCTGTGTATTAGTAAACGATTTTTCATTACCCTCTATAAAAAAGGGGGAAATGAAGCAAAAATCAAAGGGATAAGAGCTTAACTGAGGGATAGAAGCAATACATATAATAATTATCATAGAAGCAATGTAGAAAGTAGCTGAGCCAGTAGAGCTAAAACAATAAATGTCTGGCTTGGTTTTGTTGTGTCAAAATGGGCGGTTGGGATATTGTTAAAGTGAAGAAATTGTAAATGCACCTGGGCCCTGAAACAAGCCAAAACCAGGTTGGGAGCTTCAACCATGGCCAAGGGGCATAAGGACCTAGCAACTAGACAAAGATGAAACATTGTAGGTGAGGAAGACTCCCTGACTTCATCTTAGAAGACCCATTTGAAGGAAGGAACTGCATAAGTGTAAAAGGACTTTGAGCTAATTTTAATACAAAGCAGGGCTAGGTGGGATTAAGTGATGCATATCTACAGGTGTATTGGGTAATTATATAAATATGTAAGACTTTTGTGGATAAAAAGGGCAAGAGCCCTGTGTATTTTGCACATCCCTGTGGGAGATTTCTCCCAGGTGTGCCCGGTGTAATAAACATACCAGATTCTAAATTAAACTAGTTATCCAGTCTTTGTTTCTGCATCAGAACCAAGGAGACCATTGTTACACATTGTGACACCAAAGGGCCATTGTGGAACTGCAGGGCCTCGTAGAACCAATGAGACCATTGTGACATCGCAGGGCCTCATGGAACCAAGGGGCCACTGTGACATTCTGGGGACTTGTAGAACCAAGGGGCCACTGTGACACTGTGTGGTACCATGGAACCAAGGAGAGCATTGTGACACTACAGGGCTCCATGGAACTAAGAACTCGTGTAACAGAGAGCAGCCCAATGGAATCAAGGCACCATTCTGTACTTCAGGGCTTCATGGAACCAAGGTGCCAGTGTGATACTGAGGAACCAAAAGAGACCCTTGTGACACTGTGGGGCCTCATGGAATCCTGGAGACCATTCTGACACTTTGAGGCCTTGTTGAAGGAATGGGCTCTGCAGGGTCTTGTGGAACCAAGGAGCCAATTGTGACACTGCAGGGCCTCATGGAAGCAATGAGACCATTCTGGCACTCTGAGTCCCCATGGAACCAAGGGCCCTTGAGACAGCACAGGGCCTTGTAGAACCAAGGCAACCACTGTGACACTGCAAGGTCTCATGGAAGCAAAGGGCCAGTGTGACACAGCCAGGCCTTGTAGAACCAAGGGGCCATGGTGATCCTGCAGAGCCCAACAGAACCAAGAGGCCATTCTGGCACTGCAAGATCTTATGGAATCATGGAGACCACTGTGACACTCTGAGACCTCATGGAACCCAGGGGCCATTGTGTCATTGTGCAGTCCTAGGGAACCAAGGAAACCATTTTGACACTGCAAGGCCTCATGGAAGCAAGGGGCCATGGTGCCACTGTGGAGCCAAGGAGAACACTGTGATATTGCTGGGCCTCATGGAAACAAAGATCTGTTGTGATACTGTGGGGCCTCATGGAACCAAGGAGCAATTGTGATGCTGCAGGGTTCCAAGGATCCAAGAACATGGAACAGACATGGCTGATTTGGCCTCCTGGGGCCAGAACTGGTCCAGCTGATATTTGCATGTTGAGGGCTGCTTCTCATCTGCCCCTGACCCTCAGGATTTCCGTGCTTCCCTTCCTGTGGGAAAGAACTGTCCTTTTTCCTCCAGGTGCCCTTGGCAGAAATTTGGATTCTACCTCCAAATTTGATTATATCCAAGGATTGTGGCCATATGAAACCTGCCAGCACAGACAGCTTTGGCTGGCATTGGCCTCTTGTGGGGCCACCTTGCATCTGCCTTTAAAAAACTGGGGGGCCATGCTTTTCTTGCTATGGACAAAATATCTTTCAAGTGCAGGCATCCATGGCCAAAAGTGGGAATCTGCCACCAAAATTCCTTATATTCAAGGATAGCTCCTAGACAAAAGCTGCCAGGAATGTCTAGGTTCCTTTGCCTTCCTGAGGGCCAGCGCTCATCTGCCTTTAAAACACTGGGGCTCCCTACTTTCCTTCCTATGGAAAAGAACTGTCCTTCTTGTCCAGAAACCCATAGACAAAACTGGGATTTGGCCTCCCAAATTCTGGCTATCCAAGGATTGCTCCCAGACAAAAGCTGCCAAGACAAATGGATCTGGCTGGCCTTGGCCTCACTGAGGTCACCTCTAATCAGCCTTTGAAACACTGGGGCTCTGCCCTTTCCTTCCTGTGGAGAAGAACTGTCATTCTGGTCCAGGCACCCACAGCTGAAAGGGAATTCCACCTCCAGAATGCCACAAATATCCAAGGGTTGCTTTCAGACAAAAGGCTGCAAGGACAGACAGGTCTGGCTTGCCTTGGCCTCTGGTGAGTGCCTCTGATCTGCCTTCAAAACACTGGGGTTCAGTGGTTTCATTCCTACAGAAAAAAACTGTCCTTCTTCTCCAGTTGCCCATGGTCTTAAGCACATGAGCACCATGTAAGGACAAAGCAGCTCAGTGGCGAGGGAGGAGTGAGGACAGCACAGGAGACACCTGGGAGGGATTGAAGGGTGGTTTCAGAGATGGTGGATCCTTTTGACATAGTAGAGAACAGCCAGAGAAAGAAAAATTAATGCCAAATGCAGCTGGGGAGGCCTGGACTAGGAAGAAAGAGAAAGGAATTTCTCTTCCATAGCAGGGCTGTGGTGCAACACATCCCCCAGAAGGAGTCTGGAGCAGCCCAAGGCTCTGTGTGGCCAGGCAGAGGCAGGCAGGACGCAGAGCTGTCAGCAAAGGAAGGGCCAGCGAGGTGGGGCAGCCGGGGGATGCCGACAGCCTGCAGGGACAGAGGCGCAGGGCATGGACACCGTAGGACAGCCTGGGCTGCACAGGGCACAGGGATGGGCAGCAGCTGAAAGGCCCTGCCAGAGCCAACTGCTGCAGCACTTGGGCCATGGCTGCTGGCCCTGGGCCTGAGGCCAGCAGGGGACAAGTGAGCCTTGCTGTGCTGGGGCCTCATTGCCTCCTTGTCCCTGCTCAGCAGCCTGGCAGGGGCCGCCCCATGCTCCTGCCCTTGGCATGGCACATCCCCAGAGCCCAGTGGCCCGGGAAGAGCCCTGAGCAATGAGGGAGGGACAGGATCTGCCTTGCCAGGGGCTGGGGCTCAGGCCTTGGCCCTTTGCATTCCTGAAACACATCCAGGTTTGCTCAGCATCAGAGACACCTTTCCTTGTTTTGTTCCTACCTGTCACCAGTGCCTCCATTGTTCTGCTCTAACTGGAACCTTGGGGAACTTTCTCAGTCCTGTCTCTCAGTGGGACCCATTAAAAGTTCAAGAAACTTTGGAGTTTCAATTTAATTTTGAGTTCTTGAGAGGATTTTTGAAAACACTCTCTCAGGGACTGAATCTGATGTAAAAAGAACAAACCCTGAGAGGGTCATTAAAGTCCTGTTGTGTTGTGTCTCCTGGCACAGAGGCAGATAATGGCAACCAGGAAAAGCTTCAAAAGACATTTCTGCTGAGGAGCAGCTCTCTCCCAGCCCAGCAGGGCTGAGGGCACTGCCTGCAGGCACTGAGGGGACAGGAGCCAGGCACAGACAGGCTGAAGGCAATCAGCACTGGGAAGACATTGAGCTGAGACTTCACTTGGGGAAACATCTTCCCAGCCCTGGACATGGTGAGGTCTGTGGGTGCAGGGCAATGTCCCCTGTGCTCCTGGAGGGATCTCCTGGAGCCAGCACAGCCCACAGCCTGGGGGATGTGTCAGGAGGACTCTCCCAGTTTCTCTGAGGCACAGGAGCAGGAGGAGGATGTGCTGCAGAGCGGGGCTGCCCTGGGCACCGTCAGAGGGACAGGGCAGGACGGCTCCTGCTGCCAGGGACGGCTGCAGGGGCTGAAGCTGGGGCTGCAGCCAGGGCTGCCCAGGGCTGTCCTGCAGAGCAGCTCCTGCAGCCCTCAGGGCTCTTGGCCAGCCCAGGGCATGTGCCACCTGCCAGGGGCAGCTCTCAGCCTGCCTGGCAGCTCCCCATGCACTGTGGGGAGAAGTTGGAGGTGGAAGGAGCCACCCCATCAGGGCAGATTCCTCCTGCTGTGCAGATGGTGCTGCATGGCCAGGGCTGCTCTCAGCTTTCTCCTCAAGGGAAGGGAAAGGGGCTGTCAGGTGTGTCTGTGTCACTGAGACTCCTGCACTGTCCCCCTGGGGATCAGCAGATCTGCCTCAGATCTCCCTCACAAAGTGCCTCCTCACCCTCCTCTGCCTACAGACAGCAGCAGCAGCACCTTGGCTTGCAGCATCTCAGTTTGTCTGAGCTGCCCTTAAGGCCCTGCTGGCAGGGAGATGCCCTGGGCAGTGCCCTGTGCTGGGAGGGGTGTGCAGGGCAGAGCTGAGCCCCCAGGGCTGGGCTGGGCTCTGGCAGCACTGGCAGGGACAAGCCTTGGATAGAGAGAAACAGCTCCCAGTAGGCACAACTCCAGGCATCAGAGAGCCAGACCAATCCTTGATATCCCTCCCTTTCCAGCTGCAGAGGAAAAGAGAGAAAGGGTTGGAGAAAATTGACTTTTGAACTAGAGTCTTCAAAAGTCCACTTTATTTTCAAGCATGTTTTGTTCAGCCACCCTTGAAATAGAGGGAGGTGTAATGAGCAAAGTCTGACTGCACTGGGGCACAGGGAGCCCTGTTTTCTCTCTGGGCTCCCCATTATTCTGGCTTAGAGCAATGCTGAAGATGAGGCAGTAACTCAGCAGAACAAAAAGCCTGAACTCTCAAAAGAAAGAAATTTTAGTGAAATTCCCTCACAGGAAAGAGAAGTAGTTTTGTAGGGAATTCAGTAATACAAAAATAGCATAGGATTGACTCAAGGAAATCTTTCAACAGTCCCCATGATGCCCCAGAGTGAAGAAATGTCCAACAGCAGCTCCATCAGCCACTTCCTCCTGCTGGCACTGGCAGACACGCGGCAGCTGCAGCTCCTGCACTTCTGCCTCTTCCTGGGCATCTCCCTGGCTGCCCTCCTGGGCAACGGCCTCATCATCAGCGCCGTAGCCTGCGGCCACCACCTGCACACCCCCATGTTCTTCTTCCTGCTCAACCTGGCCCTCACTGACCTGGGCTGCATCTGCACCACTGTGCCCAAAGCCATGCACAATTCCCTCTGGGACACCAGGAACATCTCCTACTCAGGGTGTGCTGCTCAGCTCTTTATGCTTGTCTTCTTCTTTGGATCACAGCTTTCCCTCCTGACCATCATGTGCTACGACCGCTACGTGTCCATCTGCAAACCCCTGCACTACGGGACCCTCCTGGGCAGCAGAGCTTGTGCCCACATGGCAGCAGCTGCCTGGGCCAGTGGCTTTCTCAATGCTCTGCTGCACACGGTCAGTACATTTTCCCTGCCCCTGTGCCAGGGCAATGCCCTGGGGGGGTTCTTCTGTGAAATCCCTCACATCCTCCAGCTCTCCTGCTCACACTCCTACTTCAGGGAAACTGGGCTTCTTGCTGTTAGTGGCTGTTTAACTACTGGATGTTTTGTGTTCATTATTTTCTCCTATTTGCAGATCTTCAGGGTCGTGCTGAGGATCCCCTCTGAGCAGGGACGGCACAAAGCCTTTTCCACCTGCCTCCCTCACCTGGCTGTGGTCTCCCTGTTTATCAGCACTGGCACATTTGCCAACCTAAAGCCCCCCTCCATCTCCTCCCCATCCCTGGATCTGGGATTGTCAGTTCTGTACTCGGTGGTGCCTCCAGCCCTGAACCCCCTCATCTACAGCCTGAGGAACCAGGAGCTCAAGGCTGCAGTGTGGACAGTGATGATAGGATTGTTTAAGAAACAGTAAACTGCTTGCTACTTTCTGCAAGTCACTTGTAATAAAAATCATCTTTCATAGTATTTGTTTGGTTTGGTGGTTGAATTGCTCTTTTCTTTCCTTTGATTTAGTATTTTAATATATTCCACAAAGAAATGCCATTCCCTGTGCCCTTTCTCCTTTAGTTTCTCTCCATCTTTGCTGTGGCCACAGACTGTGTCAATAAGGGGCTGTATCTTCGGTGACTTTAAATGAAATAAAGGATCTCCTAGAAGACTTTTCTCTGGAGATGCTCCTTTTGTTCCCTTCTCTGGAGCTGCAGCAGCAATGTCTGTGTGCAGAGCTGGGGCAGATCAGTGCTGGCACAGCAGCTGTGCCCAGCAGCAGCAGCACTTGGTGTTGCCAGTGCTGCTCCCGTGCCACTGCCCCGCTGCCCTCCTGCCCCTCGTGTTGCTGCAGGGCCTGAGTGCTCTCGGGGCCGGGCACAGCCCTGGGGGTGGCAGTGCCGGGGCTGCAGCAGGGACAGGCCATGGGCACTGCTGGGGCAGCGCTGACGCCTCAGGCCAGGGCCTGGGGGCTCCAGGCTCCTTGGCCAGGCTCTCTCCACAACACTTGGCCAGGCCAGTGCTGAGCAGAGAAAACCCCCGTGAGCAGCCCCAGGCTGGCCGTGGGCAGGCTGGGGGCAAACAGCATGGCTGGTGCTCTGCAAGGGCCCTGCAAGGGGAGACCCTGGCAAGGAGCAGCAGAGCAGGGGCTGATCCATCCCCACTGCGCTGGACAGCCCAGGGCAGCGTCCCACAGCGTCCTCATGCACCTGCCAACAACATCCCCCTCTGCAGCCCTGGCCTCTCCCCCAGCTCACACAGGTGCCGCATCCTTGCAGGCACAGCCACGGCAGCACTGGCTCAGGAGCCCCTGTTTGCACTGCACAGAGCAGGCGTCAGCACCCCATGGTGCTGCTGTGGGGAGATGGAGCTGAGTGAGCACAAATGCCATCAGCCCCTGGGGCCAGCAAGGGCTGGGGACGGCAGGGAAACCACTCAGGTTTGTCGTGGCCTCTGCAGTCAGCCAGAAAGTTTGTTCCCATGAGCTGTGAGTTTCCTGTCCCACTGCAGATGGTGTTGCTCACAGCCAGGGCTGCCTGACAGCCACCCCAAACTGCCCCAAGCATTTCCTTTGCTTCACCTTGGCTTTCTTTACTCATCCTGGTAAAATTTTTATCTGACTGCCCAGCCCTGTTCCCTCCCCTTCAAACAGCCCATCCCTGTTTGCTCTTTCCTCTCTGAACCCACTCCCCATTTCTGTTCCTGAGCTGGCACCATGGGAACATCCCTTGGGGAGCAGGATCCTCCTACAAATGCTTCAGGAATTGTCTGCAGGCTCCTGCAGTGCCTCGTGCTGCTCCCTTGCCAGAGGCACCACAGGCCAGGGGGCACATCTGGGCTGGTGTGTCTGGGTGTGGGGCTCCCTGTTATGGGCAGTGAGGAGGGGCTGGAGAGGCTCTACAGGACTGACAGGATGGGCTTTGGGGTTGTGTGGAGTAGCTGAGGGACCTGGGCTGCTAGACCTTGTGAAGAGGAAGCCCAAGGCTCATCCTGCAACTGCTCCACGGGTGATTTTAGAGAATCACAGTAATGACCTTGGAGATCACAAATTCCAACTTGTTCAAGTACATCACCTTGTCTCCCCTGAGCCTCCTCTTCTCCAGGATAAACTTCTCCAGCTCTTTCAGCCCCTCCTCACAGCACTTGTGTTCCAGACACCTCACCAGCCTTGTTTCCCTTCTCTGGACACACTCCAGCCCCTCCATGTCCTTCCTAAATTGGGAGCCCACAACTGGACACAGCATTCGAAGTGCTGCCCAACCAGTGCTGAGTACAGGGGAAAAATCACTGCCCTGCTCCCGCTGGCTACACCATTACTCATCCAGGACAGGTGCCAGTGGCCTTTTTGTCCACCTGGACGCTGCTGGCTCATGCCCAGCCTGCTGTCCATCAGTACCCCCATCTCCCTTTCTGCCTGGCCACTCTCCAGCTGCTCTGTCCCCAGCCTGTAGCACTGCAGTGGTTTTTGGGTACAGAATGCAGGACCCAGCACTTGGTCTAGTTAAACCTCACCTTGTTGGATTTGTTCCCTGGACCCAGCCTGTCCAGGTCCCTCTGCAGAGCCCTCCAACCCTCCATCATTTCAACACTCCAGCCACCTTGGTGTCATCAAGGTTCCATGACGGCCTGGAATGTCACACTGGTCTCCAGGATTCCATGAGGCCTCCCAATGCTACAGTGTCCCTCTGGTTCTATGGGAGAGCTTTGTGTCGCAAAGTCCCTTGGACACTTGGGCCATGCAGTGTCACAATGGACTCCTTGCTTCCATGCAGCCCCACAGTGTCACAGTGGCCCCTTGGCTCTGTGGTGCCATGTCGTACACAGTGTCACCATGGTCCTCTCAGTTCCACGAGGCCCTGCAGTGTCACAATGGCCCCTTGCTTCCCCAGGGCCCTGCAGTGTCACAATCATCACAGAATCACCCAGGCTGGAAAAGACCTTTGAGAGCATCAAGGCCAACCTGTGACCCAACACCACCTTGTCACCCAGACCATGGCACTCAGTGCCACATCCAGTCTATGCTGAAACACTTCCAGGGACAGTGACTCACCCACCTCCCTGGGCAGCCCATTCCAATACCCAATCACCCTTTCTGTGAAGAATATTTCCTAATGTCCAGCCTAAACATCCCCTTGTGCATCTTTAAGGCTGTGACCTCTTGTCCTGTCACTGTTCTCTGGAAGAAGAGCCCGACCCCCACCTGGCTGCACCCTCCTTTCAGGGAGTTGCAGAGAGTGATGAGGTCTCCCCTGAACCCCCTCTTCTCCAGGATAAACATCCCCAGCTCCCTCAGCCACTCCTCTCATCACTTGTGTTCCAGACCCCCACCAGCCTTGTTGCCTTTTCTGGACACGTTCCAGCCCCTCCATGTCCTTTCCTAAATTGGGGGCCCAGAACTGGACACAGCACTCGAGGTGCTGCCCAAACAGTGCTGAGCACAGAGGAAGAATCACTGCCCTGGTCCTGCTGGCCACACCATTCCTGATCCATAGGAGTCCCAGGGTTTGGATGGGGAAATAGTGGGAGGAGGCTGGTGACAAAGTGTGATTGATTGTCAGCCATGAAGGATCTTGATTTTCAGTATCTATTCAGACTGCATTACAAGGTGCTGGGGGTCAATTTCAATTGTACTTTGCTGATATCAATCTATAAACAGAAAAGACAAGACCAAACAGTTCTCTCCGGATTGTTTTCAATATAGTATATTCATTTGGAATACATTTCTGAAATCTGTCTAATTAACAACAAAAGAATTGGAAACCTAAATTATTCCCAGGAGCTTCTCTTGTCTGGGTGTTTTACACAAACGTTTATGAGTTTTTGTCACTAAATTCCTGAACTGAGCACTCGAGAAAATAGTGGGCTCTTGATTAGCAAAATTCATCAGCAACCTCCAAGTGGCTGAGGATTCATCCTCATCAGAGCAGGAATGAACAGAAATGGGCACAGCTTTGTGGCTGCCCCAGCTCTGGGATGGGCCCTGGGCCTGGAGCAGGAGCAGCTCTGCAGGGCCCCAAGGCCGGGGCTGTTGTGCTGGCCTGGGCAGATGGGATGGCAGCAGGGGCTGCAGAGCTCTCAGGAGCTCAGGGAGAGGGCAGCAGGGCACACAGGGAGCCTCCTTTTGCCTTGGCCAAGCACCTTCCCAATGACCACCCCAAATTTAGCACACTCACTGACCACACCCACTGACCACCCAATTTACCGTACCCTCATTGATCACACCCACTGCCCCCACCCACTGACCACACCACACCAAATTCTCTCATTTACCATCCCCACTGCCCACACCCACTAACCAGACCAAGTGACCACCCAACTGACTACATCCACTGACCACCGCACTGCCCACACCCACTGACCACCCCCACTGACTGCACTCACTGACCGCAGCAACTGACCACACCCCAATGACCTCCAAAGTGACCATACCCCCACTAGCACATTCCAAGTGACCATAACCAGTGGCCACACACAGTGACCACACTCATATGCAAAAAAGCAATGGCAACAACCCAATGACCACATCCACTGGCTACATCCCCCAACCATACCCCAATGAGCATATACCTACTGACCACACCTAAACGAGCATATACCCTTACTGCACAACAATTACCACCCTAATGACAACCTCCAGTGACTACACCTCAGTGACCACCCCAATGAAAATACTCACTGTCCACACCTGCTGCCCACACCCACTGACCAATCCCCACTGACAAACCAAATGACTCCTCTGACCGCACCAAACTGACCACGCCCAATGACCAGCCCCACTGACCACACCCACTGACATCAATCCACTGACAAACCAACTGACCACACTCCCAAGGACCACCTCCACTGACCACACAAACAACCACACCCCCTGGCCATGCAACTGACCAGCCCCACCTACGACTGACCACAACTGACCACATCCACTGACCACACCTACAGACCACCTTCCCCAACCACACCCCAATGACCACAGACCACTGACCACACCCCTAACGACACCCCAATGACCACTCAACTTACCACACCCACTGACCACACCAAGTGACCACACCCAATGATCACTCTCCACTGCTCACACCCACTGACCATACGCTCATTTTGCACACCCCACTGATCACACCAATTTATCGCACCCACTGACCACACCCTTTGCCAAGACACCAATGCCCACATTCCACTGAGCATCCCCACTGGCCACAGCCACTGAACATACACTGACTGACCACAGGCCACTGATCACCCCCAGTAATAGCACCAACTGGCCATTCCCCCACTGATCCCAACAACTGACCACACCCCATTGAAAACCCAGCTGACCATATCCACTGTCCACAAACACTGATCACTTCCCACTGACTACCCAACTGACCACATTCACTGACCACACCCACTCACCATAGTCAGTGGCCACCTTCATTTGCTCTGACACAGTTAAACACGTTGGGATGTTGGCTCAGTAAAGAAGTAAATGCCACATCAATTGCAATCAGTGACTTGTTGACAGATCAAGAGACAGTCAAACATGCCACTTTACAAAACAGAGCTGCCCTTGATTTCCTTTTACTGGCTCATGGGCAGGGCTGTGAAGATTTTCTAGGATTGTGCTGCATGAATTTATCAGATCACTCTGTTTCCATTCATAAACAGTTACAAAATTTAAAGGATTTAGCTAACCAAATTACTACAAGCGACCCAACCTGGATGGACAGTTTATTTGAAGGTTGGAGCTTTGCCTCTTGGCTAAAGAACTTCGTAAAATAGGCTTGTTTATTCTATTAGTAATAGTTGTATTATTAATGTTCTTACCCTGCATACTCCAGTGCATGAGGAAAATAATGAGCAAAACAGTTTCGAACATTTTAGTTGTTCATCGAAATGGGGGAGGTGTTGGGGAGATAATATCAAAATCATATGAATGGCTAGCAAGTAGGTCTGGAACAACAGATGAAATAGAGATGTTAGCAGTATTTGACATAGACACTGAAAATAGTTATGTTAAGGTTTGAGTTCTCTTCCTTTGTTTAGATAGTACCAAATGCCACAAATACCAAAGAGCCAGCAGACATCCTGCTTCATGCCTGGAAGGAAAGGTCTCAAGATTACGGTTACAGATAAGAAAGCCATAAAACATGGTAATCTAGGGAATCCTATAGGTTGCATGCAAATATTAGGAAATTAGTATATTGTATTAGATTGGTTATTGAAAATTGTAATATTAATTAGCGAAAAATACTAATTGTGTTGTAAAATGGAAAATCGCTCTCTTCTTCTCTTGCCTCTTGTGTCTCTTCTCTCTCTCTTGTGTCTCTTGCTCTAACCTCTCTCTAAGCTTTCTCTTATACCCACACCCTATAGTAAAATACTGACCCGAAGAACAGAATATAATAAGTTTATGAGTCTGTCCTGCGCCAGTCTGACAACATAAACCCCACAGCTTGGGTTTCCCTTTATTAGCTTTACTGTTTTTTTCAAGGGCAAATAGCAGGGGATCACAAGGACATCTAATTCCACAATCTCTCTGCCACTCAGGATGATTCCAGAGGGGAAAGAACATACCAGCATATGTTATGTCCTCCCATTTTTTTTTCCTTAAAAACAGCATTAATTGCAATAAGGTGTCATAATCTGAAGTTCCAGCAGGTGGCCATCTAGTGCCTTCTCCCAGATTATAAAGTGGCCACCATTGTGTACAAATTTTTACAAGGGTCCTTTTGTTTTCAATACTAATTCTTTCCAGTGTGTCAAATCCAGCCTAAAGGATTTGCCTTAGAAATCTCTTTGCTCTGATTAGCACCCCATTACTTCTTTTCCCAATGCTTCCTTATTTTATCCCAGCTCTTTGCCTTAATTTGAAAATCTCGGGGTATAACAATAGTCTGAGCACACTCAATTCTAATTATTTCTGCTGCCTTTCTTAAATTATTTGAAACTCCCTTCTCCAATAATTCAAACAATCAGATACTTCCTTCTTTCTCACAACCAATCACCACTAGAATTCTTACAGCTTTCTGAGAGGCCTTTGCTTCTTTTGTATAACACAAATGACTAAGTGATTCTCTTGGTTGCTGCCCCTGGTATGTCTGCCTATACCACAACTCTTCACACTGAGTACAGCAAAAACAAATCCAAGGTTCACACGGGCAGCCCCTCGGGCACAACCTCGACTAAATTTGGTCTCCTCTGATTTCCATTCGTAGGACACTTCAACCACTTATCTCTTATCAAACTCTCCCAGTTCTCTCCACACACACAAGTTTTAAATCTTGGGCCACAACTAAATTGCCCTTGCTACAAATCTCACACTGTAACTCTGACACATCCACAAACACAACCCCTTTGTATCTCAAATTCCTGAGAGTCAAGGGTACACTACTGTGGGAGGGGAATTCCTTTAATTAGTCTTGCCAGGCTTGCATCCTTATTTCGTCCTCTCCCAATCTTTCTCAAAATTGTCCTAGTCCTTGGTGACCAAATGACACTTTCCACAGGCTAAATTTACTCTCACATTTAGCATGCACTGCCACCCAGTAATAATCTTGAGGCAGATCCGGGACACACCCAGGGCACGCAGGTCTCCGCCTGTAAGATATGCAATACTTCTTATCCTCACACTTCTTACAGCAGAGAAGAACCCAAGCTGAATGCCATTCCAGCTCCCAGTGGAAGATTGTCAGCCCACACACAAAACAAGAAATTACTCCTGCTCGTCCCCACCTCAATGGATTTCTGAGTCTTCTCTCAACTGGGGTAGTTCACAATCAGAAGCCAGATAAGAATTAGTCTGGCTTGAGTATACTTCTCCCAGGAACACCCTATCTGTCCTACTGTACTGTCACCTTACAGGGGTCCAGTTCCCCACTGCCATCAAAAACTCGCCTGGTTCAAGCTGGAACCATCTGGGAAGAGTCTGCCTAGACAGCCAGGCCCTTTCAGCTTCGGCTCGAGCTTCAACAGCCACTTCTAATGGCTCACAAAATAAATGGACAGCACAGCTAACATCAAATGATGCTTCCAGTTTTTTGCAACTATAGCTTTTGACACAAGAGGACAGTAGTATCACAAAAATGCAAAATAACCGTTGAAGGCTCTGCATTACAAATAGATCAACATTCACACTTTTCATACAGCACGGGCAACCATTCCACTCACTTTGCCCATCTTTGGCCACTGTGGTAGCCAGAAAAAGGGAGTGCGAACTGGGGCCTCTCTCTCACATTGTACCTAAGTACAATTCACCAATCCCTCACGCAGCCACATGCCCTGTAGGGTCTTTCATCTTCAAGCCTGGGAGGATCATCTGTCAGTGTCCGTCGTTTTCGCCTCCAGGGACATGCTCTGTCGGGGTCTCTCGTCCTCGCCCCAGGGATGATTATCTTTCGGCGTCCGTCGCCCTCGTCCCGGAGCGATGATCTGACAAGGTTCATCATCCTCAAACCGGAAGGATATTCTGTCAGGGTCCGTCATCCTCGCCCCCAGGGCGATGCTCTGTTGGAAACCATCATCCTCACGCCGGGAGGATGCCCTGTCGGGGTCCGTCGTCCTCGCCCCGGGAGGATGCTCTGTTGGTCTTCATCGTCCTCGCCTCCGGGGCAATGCTCTCTGGGGTCCAACGTCCTTGCCTTGGGGGGATCATCTGTCGGGGTCCATCATCCTCGCCACTTCCACGATGTTCTCTCGGCGTCCGTCGCCCTCGTCCCAGGGCGATGCTCTGTCGGGATCCCTCCTCCTCTCCTTGGGGGGATACTCTCTCATATTGGGGCGATGCTCTGCTGGGGTCCATCATCCTTGCAGCGGGTGGATGCCCTGTCATGGTCCGCTGTTCTTGGCCATGTGGCGATGCCCTGTCGGCATCTGTTGTCATCGCCCCGGGGCAATGTTCTGTTGGGGTCCGTCGTCCTCGTCCCCGAGGGGATGCCCTGTCGCAGTCTGTCGTCATCACACCTGGTACGATCATCTGTCGGTGTCCATCATACTCACCCCAGGGGCAATGATCTGTTAGGGTCCGTCATCCTCGCCCCAGGGGCATGCCCTGTAGGGTCTTTCATCTTCAAGCCCGGGAGGATCATCTGTCAGTGTCCGTCGTTTTCGCCTCCAGGGACATGCTCTGTCGGGGTCTCTCGTCCTCGCCCCCGGGGCAATACACTTTCGGAGTCCGTCGTCCTCGGCCCCGGGGTTATGGTCAGTAGGGATACGTCGTCCTCGCCTCAGTGGTATGCTCTGTCGGGGTCCGTCGTCATCGCTCCCGGGAGGATCATCTGTCGGTGTCCGTTGTACTCAACCTCGGGGCAATGCTCTGTCGGGGTCCGTCGTCCTCGCCCCTGGGGCAATGCTCTGCCACCCTCATCCCGGGGCGATGCTCTTTTGGGGTTTGTCGTCCTCGCCCCCGGGGCAATACAGTTTCGGAGTCCGTCGTCCTCGCCCACGGGGCGATGGTCAGTAAGGATATGTCGTCCTCGCCCCAGTGGGATGCTCTGTCGAGGTCCCTCGTCCTCGCCCCTGGGAGAATGATCTTTCAGCGTCCGTCTACCTCGTCCCTGTGGGATGTTCTGACAGGGTCCGCCTTCTTCGCACCGGGGGGATGCTCTATCAGGTTCTGTCGTCCTCGCCCCCGGGGCGATGCTCTGTCGGGGTCCATCCTCCAAGCCCTTAGAAAATGCTCAGTCGCTGTCCCTCGTCCTCATCTCTGGGAGGATGATTTTTTGGCGTCCGTTGCCCTCGTCCAAAAACGATGATCTGTCAGGGTCCGTTGTCCTCGAATCAGGGCGATGAGCGGTTGGGGTCTGTCGTCTTCGAACCGGGGGGATGCTCTGTCTGGGTCCGTCTTCTTCGCCCCCGGGGGGATGCTCTGTCGGGGTCCGTCTTCCTCGCCCCCGGAGGGATGATTTGTCGAGGTCTCTCGTCCTTGCCCCCGGGGCAATGCACTTCCGGGATCCGTCGTCCTCGCTCCCGGGGCGATGGGCAGTATGGATATGGCATACTCGCCTCTGGGAGGATTATCTTACGGCGTCCATCATTCTCGTTCCGAGGCAATGCTCTGTTGGGGACCTTAGTCCTCGCCCCAGAGAAATGCTCTGTCAGGGTGTGTCGTCCTTGCCGCACGGGAATGCCCTGTCAAGATCTGTCACCCTCGCCCCCGAGGGGATGATCTGTCGGGGTCTGCTGTCCCCGCAATGGTGGGATGCCTTGTCGGGGTCCGTCGTCATCGCACCCGTGAGGATCATTTGTCGGTGTCCGTCGTCCTCAACCCCGGGGCGATGCTCTGTCAGGGTTCCTCTTCCTCGTCCTCGAGGCGGTGGTCTGTCAGGGTCCGTCTCCCTCGCCTCCCGGGGATGCTCTGTCAGGGTCCATCGCCCTCGTCCCAGGGCGATGATCTGTAGGCGTCTGTCATCCTCGCCCCACGGGGATGCCCTGACGGGGTCCGACGTCCTCGCTCCCGGGGCGATGGTCAGTAGGGATACGTTTTACTCGCCCCCGAGAGGATGATCTTTCGGCGTCCACCACCCTCGTCCCGGGGAGATGCTGAGTCAGGGTTCATCGTCCTCACCCTGGGGGGATGCCGAATCGGGGTCCTTCGTCATCGCACCCGGGAGGATCATGTGTCGGTGTCAGTCATTTTCGCCCCCGGGTCGATGCTCTGCAGGGGTCCCTCGTCCTTGCCCCCGGGGTGATGTTCAGTAGAGATACGTTGTCCTCGCCTCCGGAGGGATGCTTTTTCGGGGTCCGTCGTCCTCGCCATTGGGGAGATGATCTCTCGGTGTCCCTCGTCCTCGCCCCCGGGGCAATACACTTTAAGGGTCCGTCGTCCTCGCTCCTGGGGCGATGGTGAGAAGGGATACGTCATACTCGCCCCCGAGAGGATGATCTTGCGGCGTCCGTCGCCCTCGTCACGGTGCGATGCTCTGTCAAGGACCCTCGTCCTCGCCTTGAAGGGATGCTCTGTCGGGATCTGTTGTCCTCGCCCTACGGGGATGCTCTGACGGGGTCTGTCGTCTTCGCCCTCGAGGGGATGCTCTGTCGGGGTCCATCATCCTGGCCCCTAGGGCAATACACTTTCAGGGCCCATTGTCCTCGCCCACGGGGCGATGCTCTGTAAGGGTCTGTCGTCCTCGCCCCACGGTGGATGCTCTGTCAGGGTCCAACATCCTAGGCCCCGGGACGATGCTTTGTCGGGGTGTTTCGTCCTCACCCCGGGGGGATGCTCTGTCGGGGTTCCGTTGTCCTCGTTACCCGGCGATGCTCTGTCAGTGTCCGTCGTCCTCGCCCTCGGGGGTATGATCTGTTGGGGTCCCTCTTCCTCGTCCTTGGGGCAATACACTTTCGGGGTCTGTCGCCCTCGCTTCCTGAGGGATGATTTGTTGGGGTCCCTCCTCCTCCTCTCTGTTGGGTACTCTGTCTGGGTCTGTCGCCCCAGGGGGATGCTCTGTCGGTGTCCGTTACCCTGGCGCCCGGGGGGATGATCTGTCCGTGTCCGTCGTCCTCGCCCTGGGGCGGTGCTCTCTCGGTGTCCACCCTCTTCACCACGAGGGAGGATCAGGGTGCCTCGTCGTCTCCACCCTTTCTGTGTGTGGATGGTGGGGTTGGTCAGGACATCTCCGCCCGCTTCCCATTACTGGGGAAGGGTCGGGGAGGTCTCGGTGCTTACCTTGGGGTGAGTGGGGATGGCCTCCCTGGAGCGGAGCAGTCTCTGGTGGGGTCTCCATGCATTTAGTTGCCGCTCCTTCGCTATAGGGGGTCAGGATCGTCTCCGCCCTCGTTTTTTGTTGGGATGAGTGGTCAGATCATGTCCATCCTCCTTCTCTGCAACACAGAGGGCACGGGTGTTCTCTGTCCACCTCATCTTTGACAGGCTGGGGGCGCCTGCTCGTTCCAGGGCAGCACCAAATAGTGCTGGGGAGCGGTGTCTCCGTCGTCTTCGCCCCAAGGTGATGCTCTGTCAGGGTCTGTCGTCTTCGCCCCATGTCCATCGTCCTGGCCCCCGGGGAGATGCACTGTCAGTGTCCACCCTCCTCATCCCAATAAGAGGACCGGGGAGCGGGGTGTCGCCATCGTTATCCTGCATGGAAATATGTGTGTGGGGCGGGGCGTGTCAGGTCACCGCGGTCTTCCTCCACCATGGAGGGGGGCCGAGTGATCTGTGCTCATCGCGGTGTAGGCTCCGGGGGTCTCCGTGGTGCAGAGTCACGAGTGGGGTCTCCAGCCCGCCGTTGCTGGGCAGGCGGCACAGAGCGGATCTCCGCCCGCTCCGTGGGTCTCCTCCCGGTGCGCTTCTCAGGGCTCCTCTCCCTGGGACCCCTGCTCCTCTTTCCGCCGCCGTCTCTGCTGAGGGCCCGAGCCAGCGGGGCTCTTTATATACCCAGACCAAGCCCCGCCCCTTTCAGGCACAGCCAATAAGAGCCCAGAAACAAGCGTGGGGGCGGAGCACCCAGCGTTGCTCATTGTGATGACACAAAGAGGACGTGTGGCCACGGCGTGACGGAGCATTCTGATTGGTCGGAAGGAGAAAGAGCAGAAAAGGGGCGTGGCTCAGGCCCGGGGCGAAGAAGGACAGATGTGATGGCGTGGTAAGGGCGGGGCCGGGGTCACACCGGGATTTTAGGAGCAGCTCTGGGCACTCCCGGTTCCTCCACAGCTCTCCTGGGCCCCTTCCGGCACTGCAAGAAACAAAGGAAGGGGTCTGTGAGTGTACCTACCCCATTCCAAGGGTCGACAAGTGTCGACAGCGTGACGAGACGTTGCAACACTTATGGCTACAAGGACTTTTCAGGATTTATTCACCAATAACACACTGCCAACAAAGATATTTATGTTTTTAATTCAATAATAAAGTTTTGTCTAATTGCAGTGTGAACTTTCTTAGCCAATCCTGTTCTGGCACACAGACCTAGTCTAAGACTTTTTGTCACATCTGCGACTAATTTTATTCTTCTTTTTTAATCATAAAATCTACAGCTGAACTTTTCTCACCTAAATATATCTCTGTTTTCATCTACATTTTTGCTTCTAGTACCTAAGTTGGAAGCATTTCCTGAGGCCTGCGGTCAAATCCTGTGTTCTTTTCTAGACTTTGATTGACAGGCCCAATGTCGAGAGAATTCCTTGCATTTTGAATTCCAACAGAATCTCACAGACCCGAGGCTCTCTTGTGACACAGTAGGGCCTGCTGGAACCAAGGGCAGCGTTGTGACACCCCAGAACCGCACGGAACTGAGCGTCCATCGTGACACAGCGGGGCCTGGGGAAAGGAGATCTCACTGCCAAAGCATTTCTGGCTGATAAAAGTTTGATTTGGGCCAGTTTTATCTGGGCCAGCACCCAGGGATGCTCGAGTGTCTCCATCCCTCTGGGCCTGGGAAATGCTCGAGGGGGCCGGAGGGTTTCTGTCCCTCTCCCTTGGGGGGTGGGGTCTTCATCCCTCTGGGGACACCACAGGGTCTCTGTCCCTCTCACCCTGGGATGAGCGCCCCGAGCATCCCCCGGTGTAACACTGCCAGAGACCCCCACCCTGAGCATCCCCCGGTGTGACATGGCCAGAGACCCCCAGCCCTGAGCATCCCCCGATGTGACATGTCCAGAGACCCCCAGCCCGCCATGCCCCAGTGTGACACGGCCAAAGACCTCCAGCCCTGCCATTCCCCTCAGGAGAGGCCCGAAACCCCTCAGGACCATCCAGGGAGGAGGGGGACGCAGACATCCCTGGGCCCCCCGCGCTCGCTGCCCGGCTGATGGTCTCTCTTCTCCTCTTCATGGGGCGGGGGAGGCTTTGAGCTTGGTTTGGGTGGCGAGGGACTCGTTGCGAGAGTAA
The DNA here is from genome assembly GCA_034336665.1 of Luscinia megarhynchos. NCBI lineage: Eukaryota > Metazoa > Chordata > Aves > Passeriformes > Muscicapidae > Luscinia > Luscinia megarhynchos. The sequence continues at coordinate 19,347 of JAPFBE010000128.1, read as the reverse complement.
AGACCAGGCACAGCACTTGATGTGATTTTTGCCAATTTTATTTTGGCCTTAGCTTTTTTTGAACCGGGGGCGATGGCCAGACCCCTCCAATTTGGGGGGCCGGTAGCGGTCCCTCGCTGCCCGGTGCTTGTCTGTCCTTAGCTTTGTTGAGCCGGGGTGGTGTCCGACCCCCTTCGATTTTGGGAGGCCGCTGTGTTCTCCATCCACCTTACCTTTGGCAGGCTGTGCTGTCTTTGTCACCTTTTGGCGGGGAGGGGAAAGTGCTGTCGGTGTCCGTCATCCTTGCCCCCGGGGGGAGGCTCACCCCCTGTCCTGGGGTGACGTTGCAGTGCTTTATATCCACAATCGTGTTCTGCTCATGCCTGGAGGGTTTGTTTTGTCTAGCTAGACAGCGCCCCTCCCCATCGGTGAGCTGCTGCCGCTGCGCTGCTTGCAAGCTGCTGCCCCCTCTCCCCCCCTGCGCGACTCGGCCGCTTTTAGCTGCTTCTGCTTGCTTAGCTGCTGCTTCTGCCCCCCACTTTGCTTAGGCTGCTTTTCTTTATTTTTCCTTTCCTTATTAGCTAGGAATACCACGTGAACCTGATCCTGGACGACCTGGAACATCAAGAAACGCCGGGCCCGTGCTCGTGAAAAGAATTACGCGTTTCTGCCCTCCCCGATACCGGAGAACTTCTGAGGCTGTGCATCCACTCGGATGGGTGAAGTTTGCTGCGTCACCCGTGGCTGTTTTTTTCTTGCGTTGGGGTGAATTTTTTCTGTGTGTTTGCTAAATAAACCAGTTTTTTCGACTTTTTCTCTGAGGAAAATCTTCCCAAATCCGGTGGTTGGAAGGGGAAGAGTTTGGAGAGTTTGTTGCTTAAGGGGTTCCTTTTGGAGATTCTTCCCCTAATTTGCCCTAAACCAAGACACGCCCGTATCTGCCCTCACCCCTGGGAATGCTCCGTCCATGTCCGCAGTTGTCCCGAGGCGATGCTCTGCCGTTGTCCACCCTTCTCACCCACGGGGCAATGTTCTGTCGTGGTCCGTTATCCTCGGCCTCCCGGCTATGCTCTGTCGAGGTCCGACGTCCTCACCTCCGGGGGAATGCTCTGTCGAGGTCCAACGTCCTCACCCCCGGGGAAATGCTCTGTCGGTGTCCCTTGCCCTCGTCCCGGGGCGATGCTCTGTCAGGGTCCGTCGCCCTCATTCCAGGGCGATTCTCTTTTGGGGCCCGTCATCCGTGCCGCTGGAGCAATACACTTTCGAGGTCCATCGTCCTCGCCTCCGGGGAGATGGTCAGCAGAGGTGCGTCGTCTTCGCCCCAGTGGGATGCTCTGTCGGGGTCCGTCATCCTCGCCTCTGGGAGAATGATCTTTCTGCATCCGTCGCCCTCATCCCAGGGGGATGTCCTCTCGGGATCCCTCGTCCACGCCCCTGGGGGGATGCTCTGTCTGGGTCCCTTGTTTTCGCCCCCGGGGCAATGCTCTGTGGGGATCCATCGTCATCGCCCCCGTGAGGATGCTCTGTCAGAGTCTGTCATCATCGCACCGGAGGGATTCTTTGTCGGTGTCCGACGTCCTCGGCCCCGGGGCGATGCTCTGTCGGGGTTAGTCGACCTTGCCCCCGGGATGATGTTCTTTCGGCACCTTTTACCCTCGTCTCGGGGGGATACTCTGTCGGGGTCTCTCGTCATCGCACCCAGAAGGACCATGTATCGGTGTCCATCGTCCTCACCTTCAGGGCAGTGCCCTGTCAGGGTCCCGCATCCTTGCCTCAGGAAAATGATCTGTCTGGGTCCGTCGCCCTTGTCCCGGGGCGATACTCTGTCAGGGTCCGACGTCGTCGGCCCCGGGGCGATGCCCTGTCAAGTTCTGTTGCCATCGCCCTCGGGGGGATGATCTGTCGAGGTCCCTCGCCCTCGCCCTCGGGGCGATGCTCTGTTAGGGTCCGTCTCCTCGTCTCCCGGGGATGCTCTGTCACGGCCTGTCGCCCTCGTCCAAAGACGATGCTCTGGTAGGGTCCGTCTCCCTCGTCTACTGGGGATGATCTGTCAGGATCCATCACCCTCGTCCCGGGACGATGCTCTGTAGGGGTCCGTCACCCTCGTCTTGGGGCGATGCTCTGTTGGGGTCTGTTGTCCGCGCCCCTGGGACAATGATTTGTCAAGGTCTGTCGTCCTCGCCTCACGGGGATGCCTTGTCGGGGTTAGTCGTTCTCGCCTCTGGGGTGATGATCTGTCGGGGTCTGTCGTCCTTGCCCCAAGGGGATGCCCTGTCGAGGTCCGTCCTTCTCACCCATGGGGCAATGCTCTGTCGGGGTCCGTCATCCTCGCACCGGGGTGAAGCCTTGTCGGGGTCCGTCGTCATCGCAACTAAGAGGATCAATTGTCGGTGTCCGTCGTCCTAAACCCCAGGGCAATGCTCTGTCGGGGTCCGTTGTCCTCGCCCTCGGGGTGATGCTCTGTCACGGTCCTTCTCCCTTGTCACCCGGGGATTCTCTCTCAGGGTCCATTGCCCTCGGCCCAGGGCGATGCCCTGTCAGGGTCTGTCGCTGTCATCCCGGCACGATGCTCTGTCGGGGTCCGTCGTCCTCGCCCCGGGGAGATGCCCTGTCGGGATCCGTCGTCATCGCACCCGGGAAGATCATTTTTCAGTGTCCGTCGTCCTCAACCCCGTGGCAATGCTCTGTTGGGGTCCCTTGACCACGGCCCAGGGGCGATGATCTGTCGGGGTCTGTCTTCCTTGTCCTCGGGAGGATGGTCTTACGACATCCGTCACTCTTGTCCCGGGGGTATGCTCTGTCAGGGTCCTTCGTCCTCGCCCCAGAGGGATGCCCTGTCGCGGTCTCTAGTCTTCGTACCCGGAAGGATCATCTGTCAGTGTATGTCGTCCTCACCCCTGGGGCAATGCCGTGTCGGGGTCCCTCATCCACTTCCCCGATGGGATAATCTGTCGGGATCCGTCATCCTCGCCACCTCAACGATGTTTTTTCGGCGTCAGTCGCCCTCGTCCTGGGGAGATGCTCTGTCGGGACCACTCCTCCTCTCCATGGGAGGGTACTCTCTCGGGGTGCGTGGCAGTCGTCCCAGGGCGATCATCTGTCAGGGTCCGTCCTCCTCGCCCTCGGGATGATGCTTTTTCGGGGTCCGATGTCCTTGCCTTGGGGAGATCATCTCTCGGCATCCATCGCCCTTGTCGCGAGGCAATGCTCTGTCGGGGTCCCTCCTCCTCTCCTTGAGGGCATTCTTTGTTGGGGTTCGTCACCGTCGTCCTGGAGGGATCATCTCTCAGGGTCCATCGTCCTCTCCCCGGAGAGATGATCTGTCGGGGTCCCTCATCCTCGCACGGGGGGGATGTTCTCTTGGGGTCCCTCGTCCTCGCCCTCAGGTGGGTTCCTCTGTTACGGTTTTTCGTCCTAGCCCCTGGGATGATGATCTTTCGGCGTCCGTCACCCTCGACCCGGGGCGATGATTTGACAGGGTTCATCATCCTCGAACCGGGAGGATACACTGTTGGGGTCCATCGTCCCGGGGGGATGATCTCTCGGAGTCCGTCGTCCTGGCCCCGGGTGGTTGCCCTTTCTGTGTCCACCCTCCTCGCCCCGAAGGAGGATTGGAGTGTCTCGTCATCTCCATCCTTTCTGTGTGGGGATCGTGGAGTTGGTCAGGACATCTCCGCCCCCATCCCATTACTGGGGAAGGGTCCGGGTGGTCTCGGTGCTTACCTTGGGGTGAGTGGGGATGCTCTCCGTCGAGCGGAGCAGTCTCTGGTGGGGTCTCTGCACCCTTAGTTGCCGCTCCTTCGCTATAGGGGGTCAGGATCGTCTCCGCCCTCGTTTTTTGTTGGGATGAGTGGTCAGGTCACGTCCATCCTCCGTCTCTGAAACACAGAGGGCACGGGTGGTCTCCGTCCACCTCACCTTTGGCAGGTTGAAGGCGCCTGCTCGTTCCGGGGGAGCACCGAGTAGTGCTGGGGAGTGGTGTCTCCGTCGTCCTCGCCCCGGGGCGATGCTCTGTCAGGGTCTGTCGTCTTCGCCCCATGTCCATCGTCCTGGCCCCCGGGGAGATGCACTGTCACTGTCCACCCTCCTCACCCCAATAAGAGGAATGGGCAGTGGGGTGTCGCCATTGTTATCCTGCGTGGAAATATGTGTGTGGGGCGGAGCGTGTCAGGTCACCGCGGTCTTCCTCCACCATGGAGGGGGGCCGAGTGATCTGTGCTCATCGCGGTGTAGGCTCCGGGGGTCTCCATGGAGCAGAGTCACGGGTCAGGTCTCCGCGCCCTTCGTTGCTGGGCAGACGGCGCAGAGCGGATTTCCGCCTGATCCGTGGGTCTCCTCCCGGTGCGCTTCTCGGGGCTCCTCTCCCTAGGACCCCTCCTCCTCTTTCCGCCGCCGTCTCTGCTGAGGACCCGAGCCAGCGGGGCTCTTTATATACCCAGACCAAGCCCCGCCCCTTTCAGGCACAGCCAATAGGAGCCCAGGAACAAGCGTGGGGGCGGAGCACCCAGCGTTGCTCATTGTGATGTCACAAAGAGGAGGCGTGGCCACAGCGTGACCCAGCGTTCTGATTGGTCGGAAGGAGAAAGAGCAGAAAAGGGGCGTGGCTCAGGCCCGGGGTGGGAGGGGCAGGTGTGAGGGCGGGGTGGGGGCGGGGCCAGGAGTCACACCAGGATTTTGGGAGCAGCTCCGGGCCCTCGTTCCCTCCACAGCTCTCCTGGGCCCCTTTCGGCACTGCAAGAAACAGAGGAAGGGGTCTCTGGGCGTCCCAGCCCCATTCCAGGAGTCGACAAGTGTCGACAGCGTGACGAGAAGTTGCAACACTTATGGCTACAAGGACTTTTCAGGATTTATTCACCAATAACACACTGCCAACAAAGAGATTTATGTTTTTAATGCAATACTAAAATTTTGTCTAATTGCAGTGTGAACTTTCTTAGCCAATCCTGTTCTGGCACACAGACCTAGTCTAAGACTTTTTGTCACATCTGCGACTAATTTTATTCTTCTTTTTATCATAAAATCTACAGCTAAACTTTTCTCACCTAAATACATCTCTGCTTTAATCTACATTGTTGCTTCTAGCACCTAAGTTGGAAGCATTTCCTGAGGCCTCCGGTCAAATCCTGTGTTCTTTTCTAGACTTTGATTGACAGGCCCAATGTCGAGAGAATTCCTTGCATTTTGAATTCCAACAGAATCTCACAGACCCGAGGCTCTCTTGTGACACAGTAGGGCCTGCTGGAACCAAGGGCAGCGTTGTGACACCCCAGAACCGCACGGAACTGAGCGTCCATCGTGACACAGCGGGGCCTGGGGAAAGGAAATCTCACTGCCAAAGCATTTCTGGCTGATAAAAGTTTGATTTGGGCCAGTTTTATCTGGGCCAGCACCCAGGGATGCTCGAGTGTCTCCATCCCTCTGAGCCTGGGAAACGCTCGAGGGGGCCGGAGGGTTTCTGTCCCTCTCCTTTGGGGGGTGGGGTCTTCATCTCTCTGGGGACACCACAGGGTCTCTGTCCCTCTCACCCTGGGATGAGCGCCCCGAGCATCCCCCGGTGTAACACTGCCAGAGACCTCCACCCCTGAGCATCCCTCGGTGTGACATGGCCAGGGACCCCCAGCCCTGAGCATCCCTCGATGTGACATGTCCAGAGACCCCCCAGCCCCGCCATGCCCCAGTGTGACACGGCCAAAGACCTCCAGCCCTGCCATTCCCCTCAGGAGAGGCCCGAAACCCCTCAGGACCATCCAGGGAAGAGGGGTACGCAGACATCCCTGAGCCCCCCGCGCTCGCTGCCTGGCTGAGGGTCTCGGTCCTCCTCTTCATGGGGCGGGGGTGGCTTTGAGCTTGGTTTGGGTGGTGAGGGATTTGTTGCGAGAGTAAAGACCAAGCACAGCACTTGATGTGATTTTTGCCAATTTTATTTTGGCCTTAGCTTTTTTGAATTGGGGTGATGGCCAGACCCCTCCGATTTGGGGGGCCGGCCCAGTCCCTCGCTGCCCCGGTGCTTGTCTGTCCTTAGCTTTGTTGAGCCGGGGTGGTGTCCGACCCCCTTCGGTTTTGGGAGGCCGCTGTGTTCTCTCTCCACCTTACCTTTGGCAGGCTGTGCTGTCTTTGTCACCTTTTGGCGGGGAGGGGAAAGCGCTGTCGGTGTCCGTCATCCTTGCCCCCGGGGGGAGGCTCACCCCCTGTCCTGGGGTGACGTTGCAGTGCTTTATATCCACAATCGTGTGCTGCTCATGCCTGGAGGGTTTGTTTTGTCTAGCTAGACAGCGCCCCTCCCCATCGGTGAGCTGCTGCCGCTGTGCTGCTTGCAAGCTGCTGCCCCCTCTCCCCCCCTGCGCGGCTCGGCCGCTTTTAGCTGCTTCTGCTTGCTTAGCTGCTGCTTCTGCCCCCCACTTTGCTTAGGCTGCTTCGCTTTATTTTTCCTTTCCTTATTAGCTAGAAATACCACGTGAACCTGATCCTGGACGACCTGGAACATCAAGATACGCCGGGCGCCTGCTGATGAAAAGAAATACACGTTTCTGCCCTCCCCGGCACCGGAGACGTCCTGAGGCTGTACATCCACTCGGATGGGTGAAGTTTGCTGCGTCCACCGTGGCTGTTTTTTTCTTGCGTTGGGGCGAGATTTTTCTGTGTGTTTGCTAAATAAACAAGTGTTTTTCGCCTTTTTCTCTGAGGAAAATCTTCCCAAATCCGGTGGTTGGAAGGGGAAGAGTTTGGAGAGTTTGTTGCTTAAGGGGTTCCATTTGGAGATTTTTCCACTAATTTGCTCTAAACCAAGACATGCTCGTATCTGCCCTCACCACCGGGGATGCTCTGTCCGTGTCAGCGGTCGCCCCTGGGTGATGCTCTGCTCACCCACCGGGAAACGTTCTGTCAGGGTCCGTCGTCCTCGGCCCCTGTGGGATGCTCTGTCGCGGCCTGACGTCCTCGCCATCGGGGGGATACTCTGTCGGTGTCCGTCGTCCTCGCCCCCGAGGCGATGCTCTGCCGGGGTCCACTGTCCTCGCCCCAGGGGATGCCCTGTCAGGGTCCGTCGTCGTCGCACCCGGGAGGATCATCTGTCGCCCTCGTCCCAGGGGGACGTTCTGTCGGGGTCTGTCGCCTTCGCACTGTGGGGATGCTCTGTCGTTTTAGACCCCAGCGCGATGCTCTGTCGGGGTCTGTCGTCCTCGTCTCCCGGGGGGATGCTTGGCCGTGGTCCATCGTCCTCGCCCCCGGGGGCATGATCTGTTGGGGTACCTCCTCCTCGTATCCCGGGGGGCATGATCTTTTTGGGTCCCTCGTGTTTGGCCCGAGGCAATACACTTTCTTGAGTCCATCGTCCTTGACCCCGGGGCGATGGTCAGTAGGGATACGTCATCCTGGCCCCAGGGGAAGGCTATGTCGGCGTCTCTCGTCATCGCACTGGGGGGATGATCGGTCAGGGTCCATCGTCCTCGCCGCCGAAGCAATGCTCTGTCGGGGTCTGTCGTCCTCGTCCCCAGGGATATGACTTGTCGGGGTCCCGGGGCGATGGCCAATAGAGATATGTCTTCCTTGCCCCCAGAGGGATGCTCTGTCGGGGTCCTTCATCCTCCTCTCTTGGGGGAATGCACTGTCGGTGTCCATCCTCCTCGCCCCTGGGGGCATGACCTGTTGGGGTCCCTCGCCCTCGCCCCCGGGGCAATACATTTTCAGAGTCCGTCGTCCTTGGCCTCGGGGCGATGATAATAAGGGATATGTCGTCCTCGCCCCAGGGGGAGGCTCTGTCGGGGTCCCGCGTCCTCGTCCCCGGGAGGATGATCTTTCTGCGTCCGTCGCCCTCGTCCCAGGGAGATGCTCTGTCATGGTCATGGTCCGTCGTCCTTGCCTGTCATGGTCATGGTCCGTCGTCCTCACACCGGGGCGATGCTCTGTAAGGGTGCCTCGTCCTCACCCCTGCGGCGATGCTCTGCCACCCTATCCCGAGGCGGTGCTCTTTTGGGGTCCGTCGTCCTCGCCCCTGGGTCAATACAGTTTTGGAGTCCGTCGTCCTCGCCCTAGGAGCGATGGTCAGTAGGTATATGTCGTCCTCGCCCCAGTGGGATGCTCTGTCGGGGTCCCTCGTCCTCGCCCCAGGGAGGATGATCTTTCAGCATCCGTCGCCCTCGTCTAAAAACGATGATCTCTCGGGGTCCGTCGTCCTAGAACCGGGGCAATGATTTGTTGGGGTCCATCGTCCTCGAACTGGGGGGATGCTCTGTCGGGGTCCATCGTCCTCGCCACCGGGGGGATGCTCTGTCGTGGTCCGTCTTCCTTGCCCCTGGGGAGATGCTCTGTCGGGGTCGCTCATCCTCTCACTGGAGGCATGCTCTATCTGGGTCCACCGTCCTCGCCCCCAGGAGGATGATCTTTCGTCATCCGTCGCCCTCATCCCGGGGAGATGCTTTGTCGGGGTCCGTCATAATCGCCCCTGGGAGGATGATCTTTCGGCGTCCGTCACCCTCGTCCCAAGGGGATGCCCTGTCGGGGTCTTTCGTCATCGCACCCGGGAAGATCATCTCTCGATGCTCGTCCTGGGGAGATGCTCTGTCAGGGATCGTCGTCCTCGCACTGAGGGGATGATCAATCAGGGTCTGTCGTCCTCGCCCCCGGGGCGATGCTCTGTCGAGTTCCATGGTCCTCAGCCCAGAGAATGCCCTATGGGGGTCTGCCGTCATCGCATTCGGGAGGATCATCTGTCGGTGTTCGTTGTACTCACCCCCAGGTCAATGCTCTGTCGGGCTCCCTCGTCCTCACTCCCGGGGTGATGATCTTTCAGGGTCCGTTAAGCTCGTGCAGTGGGGATGCTCTGTCACGGTCCGTCGTCCTCGCCCCCTGGGGTAATACACTTTCGAGGTCCGCCGTCCTCACTCCCGGGCAATGGTCAGTAGGGATACGTCATACTCGCCCCCCAGGAAGATGGTCTTGCGGTGTCCGTCGCCCTCGTCCCGGGGCGATGCTCTGTCGGGGACCCTCGCCCTCGCTCCACGAAGATGCCCTGTCGGGGTCCGTCGTCCTCGCCCCCAGTGCGATGCTCTGTCGGGGTCTGTCATTCTCGCCCCCACAAGGATGATCTTGTGGCGTCCATCGCCCTCGTGCTCTGTCAGGGTTTGTTGTCCTCGCCCCGGGGGGATGCCTTGTCGGGGTCCGTCGTCATCGCACACGGGAGGATCATTTGTCGGTGTCCGTCGTCCTCAACACCGGGCCAATGCTCTGTCGGGGTCCCTTGTCCTCGCCCACGAGGCGATGCTCTGTTGGGGTCTGTCGTCTTTGCCCCCGGGAGGATGGTTTTTCGACATCCGTCACCCTCGCCCCAGGGGGATTTTGTTTCAGGGTCCGTCGTCCTCGCCCCGGAGGGATGCCCTGTCACGGTCTCCTGTCATCACACCCGGAAGGATCATATGTGGGTGTATGTCGTCCTCACCCCCGGGGCAATGCCCTGTCGGGGTCCCTCGTCCTCACCCTGGGAAGATGATCTGTCAGTGTCCGTCGCCCTCGTCCCGAGGGGATGATCTGTCGGGCTCTGTAGTCCTCGTACCGGGGGGATGCCTTGTCGAGGTCCGTCGTCATCGCAACCAGGAGGATGAATTGTCGGTGTCCGTCGTCCTCAACCCCGGGGCAATGCTCTGTTGGGTACACTCTTACTCGCCCCGAAGGGGTGCTCTGTCGGGGTCCGTCGTCCTCGCCCCTGAGGCGATGGTCAGTAGGGATACGTCGTCCTCGCCCCAGTGGGATGCCTTGGCGGGGTCCCTCGTCCTCACCCACAAGAGGATGATCTTTCAACGTCCATCGCCCTTGTTCCGGGGGAATGTCCTGTCGGGGTCCATCGTCCTCGCCCCCGGGGCAATACACTTTTGGGGTCCGTCATCCTCGCTCCTGGAGCAATGGTCAGTAGGGATACGTTATCCTTGCCCTCAGGAGAATGAACTTGAGGCGTCTGTTGCCCTCGTCCCAAGGCGATGATTTTTCAGGGTACGTCATCCTCGCCCCCGAGGCAATACATTTTCAGGGTCCCTTGTCCTTGCCCCGGGGGGATGCTCTTGCTGCCCGATGCCCCAAACAGAACACAAACTAACAGAGTCAGTTTATGCGGTGCTTTATTCAGGGCCCGGGGAACCTGCGGACTAGCGTCCAAAGTCAGGATCCCACAGCTCCCTTTTTCCATCAGGTTTTTATACCTTTTTACAAAGTGGTCTACGTGCAGAAATACACATTCTTCAAAACAATACAGATACATAAATCTTGCAGGTATCATTCCTAAAAGTTATAAATTCTGCATGCTTGTCTACTTAGAACTATAGGCTACCCCCCTTAATCCCCCTTGTATGTTTGCCCACCACCAGAACCCTTTATTTATTATTATTATACTTTAGCCTTATCTTGAAAGTTTCTAGATGTCCTATATGCTCTACTAAATCCTTTGATTATTGTTTTCACAGTTCTAAATGTTCTATATGCTCTACTAATTCTTTTCACTATTGTTTCACAAGGTAGGTTCTCAGGGCCTGTCCGAAAACTGCAGTTTTTCTAAGCCTTAGCATGACTACTACTATATCTACATTAGTCCTTTTTCTCATTATTTCGGTATCAACTCCCCCCTTTTGAGCATTCTTCAGATTTTCTGCAAGGATGCTCAATTCTTCAAGTTGTGGTTTCTATGTAGAACGGTGAGTCTTCTTTTCGAGTTGGCAGGATTACTTCTTTCCGGGTCAGTGCTCTCATGACACGTCGAGTATTAGTTCCTTCTCTGGCAATCATTCCTAAAAGGCATCTATACATAATCATGCATACTACAATAATTAATACAATCATTATTACATATTGTACAATTGATGATATCCAACCAGAGACTTGGATTCCTAGGGAGCTAAACAGTGCTCCTACCCAATTATGTTCAGCTTCTTCCTGGACTTCATGCACTTTTGTTTCAATTTGTTCCAATTGACTTATGTCCTTTTCTACTTCTTCTGTGACATTTGGGATATGTATGCAGCAATGATCAACCTTTCCTTGGAGGTATCCACAGACTCCATGTTCTTTTAATAAAAGCAAATCTAATGCCATTCTATTTTGGATTGTCATTCTTGTTGTTGCCTGCAATTGTAAATTTAGATCCTTAAATCCTTTCTTTGTAACTGTAGCTAGCCTCTCAGTTTGTCCTAGTAATTTGTACAGCATCTCCCGGTTTCTATATGTAGAAATTGGTGCAAACAAGGATTCCAATACCCACCCAAATTTAACTCCTGATGAGGGTTCATGCCATTCATCTTCATTTCCCTGTCCTAGTTCTTCTGCTACTTTATTTGTTTCTCTCTTTGCTCGTGATTGCATCTCTTTCTTCGTTAATTTAGACTGTTTCCAAAAAGGACATAATGTGGGAACCCCTAAGGTAATTTGTGTTACAGGCCCGTCTAATGGCAAATGTGTTGTCCATTGTCCATGTCCCATAATCCATACTAAATTTCCTGGACTCCTGATAGTTGTATCCTTACAGCTCAAAGTTTTACCCTTCTGGTCCCAAGTGGAAAGCACTTCCTGGAATTGTATGGTTAAGTTTTCTACACTCACAACCCCATTTTATAAGCATTCTGACCGATGCCAAACTAATTTGATTCTCTGGAGTGTCACAGGTGAGAATTTGGGTGCAGTTCCAATTTTCTTTTGTGGCGCTCAAAGTTTTTGTGGATGTGCTGGTTTGAGATACTTCTGTGTGAGTGGCATTTCTGCTTCCCGTCCATTGGACACACCAATTAACTTGTCCAATGTAACTATAATATTCTAATATGCTGGGGCCCCATACCGTTTTCCAACTGTCCCATGAGGATTCCTGCCGGGATGAGTTCTGGCATATCATTTCATAATAGCTTTCATTTTTAGGTATTCTTTTCTTTTGCCAATGTGGTATAAAACATTCCCACTTAGCAGCATCTTCAGGTTTTACTTTTCCCCCTGCCATTAATTGAATTCCCCAATCCCTAATTTGTCCTATCCTCCCATGGCTAATTAGACAGTCCTTATAGGTTAATAATTTTAATGTTTCTCCAACCTTTTCCCATTTTACTTCAATTTCGATTTTATTTCGTAATTTTAATTCACAACTTCCATTCTTACCTCTTTTTATTAGGGGTAAATTTCCTACTGGAATCACTCCCCAAGGGATTGGTTCCCCTGCAGCTTGTGGCAGAGGTAAACATGCCGTTATTTTTGATACGTTTTGTATTTGTCCAAAATCTCGAATTAACCCTACTACTAAATTTTGTTGTTCCTGGTTTCTCTGTAGTGCCAGGCTTGTATCTCTCAATTCATTCCACATATTTACTCGTGCACTGACTGGTATTACCTGCACCGAGTACCCCCTTCGGGTTTTATTTTCCTTTAAAATACCTACATTTATGTCCCCATAATCAAAGCTTTCTCTGATCCACACAATGCATGAGAATTGTCCTACCTGATCAGCTTGCATATGAGATATTGTCAATGTGGTGTTACCTCTTTGCTGTTCCATATCCCAAAATGTCACGATTCCTTCTGTAAATACTTCGTCTGTGGTGATTTGTCTCCAGGCTACCTTTACTTCTTTTAATCCAGCTCTCTGGTTGTCAGAAAACAAACAGGTTAAATTTATTCCCGCACCTTCTGGCACCATTACATCTGGCTCCGGAACTGTAATTTTAACAAATGCTTCTCCCACCTGCATTATACAGACTAATGTTAAAAGAACTAAGTCCTTGCCCTGAACACCAGCTTTGTTGCAGACAGAGGCTGTACTTCCCATCTTGACGGGACCTTCTTGATTCGAGTGTAGTGAATCCAGTTGTCGATCCCTTGGACTTTCACTGCCGTGTGTAGGTAGTCATGATCACTTGGTGAGGACCGCCCCATACTTCTTTCAAGGGTTCTGTATTCCAGTTCTTTACATATACTTGATCTCCTGGCTGGATGTCGTGGACAGGATTTTCCAAGGGCAGAGGCCGGTTCCACTGCAATGCTCCCCGCAGCGCTGTAAGGACTTTATTTAAAGACAAAATGTAACTCAACAATACTTGATCTCCTACTAAGTGAGGGTCCCCTTTGTAAGTTGCAGCATGATATGGCTTGCCATACAAAATTTCGTATGGACTTACTCCTATCTTTTCTCTGGGTTTAATCCTGATTCTTAGCAAGGCTAGAGGTAGTGCCTGGGGCCACTGTATCTTTGCTTCCTGACAAATTTTCTTAATCTGCCCTTTTAATGTCTGATTCATCCGTTCTACCTGGCCACTAGATTGTGGTCTCCAGGGCGTATGGAGATCCCAGGCTATCCCTAATACTCTGGCTACCTCTTGGACTACTCCAGCTACAAAGTGAGGTCCCCTATCTGAGGACATTCCTAATGGGATCCCAAATCTAGGAATGATTTCTCGTAGTAAGGTTTTAATTACTTCCTTTGCCTGGTTAGTCCTGCACGGGAAAGCTTCCGGCCACCCTGAAAAAGTACACACATACACCAGTAAATAACGGTACCCTTGTGCTTTTGGTAGCTCTGAGAAATCTATTTGCCAATAGTCTCCTGGTTGCGGCCCTACTTGTAACTTTCCTAGTTGGATTTGCCTTCGTGTCACTGGGTTATTTTTAATACAGACAGGACACGTGGCGTTAATCCGTTTTGCCATTGTTAACATCTGGTTGGAAATCACCTCATGTTTTAAAAATTGTACCAATGCGTCTGCTCCCCAATGGCACTTGTTATGTTCGATTTCTAAAATTGTTTTCATTACTTTTGTTGGCAGTAGAACCTGACCTACAGCTGTGACATACCATCCTTTTTCATTCTTCTGGGCCTGGAGAAATTGAGCAAGCTTCTCATCTTCATGTGTATACCATGGTTTCTGCTCAAGAAAAGAAGTTGCAGGGTTAATTCGCACTGGCAATAAAGCTAATTGTGTCCATACCTCTCGGGCAACCTGTTTGGCAACTCTGTCAGCCAACTGGTTTCCTTGAAACGCTTTTCCCTCTTCCTTTTGATGTCCTTTTACATGCATCACTGCCACTGCCTGAGGTTTATGCACTGCTTCCAATAGTGCTAATATTTGTTCTTTGTGCTTAATTTCTGATCCTTGAGAATTCAACAGTCCTCTTTCTTTCCATAGTGCTCCATGTACATGTATTACTCCAAAGGCGTATTTTGAATCAGTCCAAATGTTTACTCTTTTCCCTTGACTCAATTCTAAGGCTCTCACCAGAGCATGTATCTCGGCTTTCTGGGCTGAAGTTCCCGGGGTTAAAGCTTGAGCTTCTATTATTTGTGTCAAAGTCACTACTGCATATCCCGCATACCTGGTTCCGTTTTCCACAAAGCTGGATCCATCTGTAAACAGTTCCCATTCCGGATTCTCCAAAGGCTCGTCTTTCAGGTCCTTCCGGCTGGCATACACCTGTTCAATGATTTCTACGCAATCATGTGTCAATTCGCCTCCTTCTTCCTGGCTGCTGCTCCTAAGAAATTCTGCTGGGTTGAGATGATTAGTTATTTTTAATTCAATGTCATCTTGTTCTCGGAGAAGTGCCTGGTATTGTAACATGCGGCTTGATGAGAGCCAATGCCCCCCCTTTTGTTCCAAAACCGCAATGACCATGTGGGGAACAAATACTTCCATCCTTTTCCCCAGAGTCAATTTTCTGGCTTCCCGAATTAGAAGCACTGTTGCTGCCACAGCTCTAAGACAACCTGGCCATCCGGCACTTACAGTGTCTAGCTGCTTTGAGAAGTACCCCACCGGGCGCTTCCATGAGCCCAGTTTTTGGGTGAGCACCCCTATTGCCAGTCTCTGTCTCTCATTTACGTATAGTTGAAAAGGTTTTGTAAGATCTGGCAATCCTAGTGCTGGGGCTTCCTTTAAGGCTTGTTTCAGACTCTGGAATGCCTTTTCTTGAGTTTGTCCCCACTGAAACACAGGGCTTTTGGCTGCCTCATATAGGGGTTTTGCTTTTAGTCCAAATTCTGGGATCCACAGGCGGCACCACCCTACCATGCCCAAAAAGGATCTTAACTCTTGTGGATTTCGTGGTGTAGGTATGGTGCAAATTGCTTGTATTCGATTAACTCCCAACTTTCGCACCCCTTGTGAAATTTCGCAGCCTAGGTAAATTACTTGGGTTCTTACCAGCTGAGCTTTTTCTTTCGATACTCGGTATCCAGCTTGTCCCAGCATATTAAGTAATCCAATAGTGAGTCTGAGGCAAACATCCTTTTCTGTGGAGGCTATAAAGATGTCATCAACATATTGTAGGAGAACATATAAGAAAGGTGATTCTTTTACCTGAGTCGTCTTCCATTCTTCTAACTCTCGAGCCAATTGATTTCCAAAAATAGTTGGTGAGTTTTTGAATCCTTGTGGTAGACGCTGGCCCAGGTGAGCTGCTTCTGCGTCCCGTGGTCTGGGTTCTCCCACTCAAAGGCAAAGTATTTCCTACTTTCAAGTGCCAAGGGGATACAGAAAAATGCATCTTTCAAATCAATCACTGTGAACCACTTAAACCTTTCCCACACAGCTGTCAACAATGTATACCGGATTAGCTACTACTGGGTGTATATCTTTAGTGATGTTATTAATTGCTCTTAAATCTTGAACTAATCTATACTTACCATTTGGCTTTCTGACTGGGAATATCGGAGTATTGAATTCTGACTCACATTCCTGTAAAATTCCCAAGCTAAGAAATTGTTCAATCATGGGTGCTATTCCTATTCGTGGCTTCCAATTTCAAAGGATATTGTCTTACCCTTACTGGGGAGGCTCCTTCCTTTAGTTCTATTACAACCGGGTTGTGCTGCTTTTGATTTTCCAGGTACTCCTGTTTCCCATACCCATGGTACTACAGCTTGTTCTATTTCTTGTGGTATTTCTGCTGCTTCAACTTCTTTTACTACAAACAACTTAGCAATATTCTCCTCAGGAAATTCCAATCTTACTCTACCTTTTTCAAATATTATCTTTGCCTCTAACATTGACAATAGATCCCTCCCAAATAGCTGCATTCTGGGTTATTTGGCATATATAAAAATTGATGATCAAATTCTTTCCCCCCAAATTTTATATCTAATGGTCGCAAAAATGTTCGTTCCTCAACTTGTCCCGTAACCCCCACTACTTGGATAGTAGAATCACTCAAAGGTCCTAGCTTAGTGTTAACAGCTGAATATGATGCCCCCGTATCTACTCTAAATTCTAATGGTTCCCCATCTACTTCCATTATTACCTTTAAATCCTGGTCTAGTCAGCTCTGATTTTGGTAATTCCCCATCATGAGGGCTTGGGCGACACCTTGGGGATTTCCCGGGAAAGCACCTGTATTATTCATCAATCCCTGATTTCCATTCCCGCTGGCTATAATTCCTCCCCCAAAACCCATGCCTTGGTTGAGAGGACACTCATTTTTCCAATGTCCTCTATTTTTACATAGAGCACATTGATCTATCCCTAGTTGTATTTTCCCTCTTCCCATATTAAATTGACCCATAAGTCCTCCCCGCACCCATTGGCATTCCCCCTTTGCTATTCCCCTTCCCCTCCTCGTCCACGCCCACGACTCCCCCTCTCATATTATTTCCAGCCGCTTGCTGTAACACTGCCAACATAGTAGCCTTGCTGTTTCCTGGCCGCTTTTTTCCCTATTATTATATACCTTCCACGCGAACTTCCAACAGTTTATCTAAATTCGAGTATCCTCTCCCTCCAGTTTTTGTAATTTCTTTCTAATATCTTCCTGAGACTGCCCCATAAAAATTAATGCTAGCTGTAATTTTCCGATTCCCCTTCAACTTCTAAATTAGTGTATCTACGAGCTGTCTCCTTAAGCCGCTCTAAAAAGGTTGACGGAGACTCATTCTTTTCCTGCCTGACCGAATACAACTTAGACCAATTCAAAGTTTTTGGTATTCCATTCCGTATTCCTTCTGTTAACAAATCCTGATAAGCTTTAAGTCTCCGAGAACCGCCTGCCGAAGTTGGGGATCCCACCTCGGATCTTCCCTAGGTACCAAATCATTTACTGTACCATCCACAAGCCGTAACCTAATCATTTCTCGTGCTTTCTCTGTCATAGCTTTAAACACCATTTCCTTTTCAGTAGAATCCATTATTGTGTCTAACAAAACTTGTAAATCATTCCAATCTGGGTTCTGAGTCTTAATTACCATTTTTACCACCCGCCAAGAAGTTCGCTCAGGATCCTCCCGACATGCCCCCGCTGATTGTTTCCAAATTAATAAATCATTCGGAGAGAAGGGAACTTTCACTATGACCCGCTCCCCTCAGCGGCCCGACAGCTTCATCGGAGCGAACCATTAAATGAGCACCTTCTTCCTTTTTTCTTCCTTTCCACCTCCCACCGCCCTCTCCGAAGTTCTTTCACATAAGGGGGTCCGTGGTATATCAGTGGTTTTCTATTTTGCTTCCCCGATCCCCCCTTTCTACCTCTGGCATACTTCCTCCACGTTCCTCCACCGGAGGGGGCACTAGGGGCTATCAGCAAAGAAACATCCTCCTCAGGTTCAAAACCTAACCGAAAGCATTCCTTCTCTTTCTGCCAACCCTTACATCCATCACAATTCTGCTTTAATGTTTTCAAAACCATGATCCCACACTCCTTTGCCACTCCCGGTTTATCTTTCAAATAATAAAAGAGGTCTAGATACGGTATTTCATCCCATTTTTCATTACTTTGCAGAAAATGCATCAGAGGTGTAATAATGTCAGGATTCAGTGTACCGCTCCTAGGCCATTGCATACCATCGGGTTCATATAAAGGCCATACATAATTACAGAAATCAATCAATTTCCTTTTACTTAGTTCTTGACCAAAATTCCCCTCATTCCAATGTTGTAATAAACAGCCCAAAGGCTTAATCGTCAGGGATTTCTATCCCAGAACTTGCCATAGTTCTAAACGTTTTTAAAGACATCATTTCACCTTTTTTTTTATTTTTTTTTATTTTTTTTATAATATACACCACACAACACTCACACGCCCTTTCCACAAACCTTACCACACTGCACACCACACACAACACTCACACCCTTTTCCACCAATCCACCAATCTTGCCTTTCGCCGCCGCGAGTGGCAAGTGCTGAACCCGCGCAGTCACTGCCGCTGCCTGACGGTCAGCTCTAGGCTTTTCCACAACCTTAAAGACGCTCTGTGACCCCCGTATGGAATCGCCGCTCCGACTTAATCGGCAGGCCCCCTTCCCCTTAATAAAGAATAAAGCACCTTCGGGCTTACCTCCAGGTCGTCCGGCCAGGCGCTGGGTCGGGCACGGGTTGATGTTCTCCCCAGAAATCACCTGGTGCCGGGCGTGGAGTGGATCAGCCCACTAACCGCCCCCAGCCACCTCCGAGTCCCACCTGGGTCGCCAGAAAACTGCTGCCCGATGCCCCAAACAGAACACAAACTAACAGAGTCAGTTTATGCGGTGCTTTATTCAGGGCCCGGGGAACCCAAGTGGACTAGCGCCCAAAGTCAGGATCCCACAGCTCCCTTTTTCCATCAGGTTTTTATACCTTTTACAAAGTGGTCTACGCAGAAATACACATTCTTCAAAACAATACAGATACATAAATCTTGCAGGTATCATTCCTAAAAGTTATAAATTCTGCATGCTTGTCTACTTAGAACTATAGGCTACCCCCTTAATCCCCCCTTGTATGTTTGCCCACCACCAGAACCCTTTATTTATTATTATTATACTTTAGCCTTATCTTGAAAGTTTCTAGATGTCCTATATGCTCTACTAAATCCTTTGATTATTGTTTTCACAGTTCTAAATGTTCTATATGCTCTACTAATTCTTTCACTATTGTTTCACAAGGTAGGTTCTCAGGGCCTGTCCGAAACTGCAGTTTTTCTAAGCCTTAGCATGACTACTACTATATCTACATTAGTCCTTTTTTCTCATTATTTCGGTATCACTCTGGCAAGGTCCGTCGTCCTCGCCCCCGGACGGATGCCCTGTTGGGGTCCATCGTCCTCGCCCCCGGGGCAATGTTTAGCAGGGATATGCCATCGTCGCCCCCGGTGGAGGCTCTGTCAGGATACGTCGTCCCTCGCCTCCCGGGAGGATGATCGCTCAAGCGTCCGTCGCACTCATCCGTTAGCAATGCTCTGTCGGGGTGCATCGTCTTTGCCCTGGGGGATGCTCTGTCAGGGTCTGTCGTCCTCGCCCCCGGGAAATGCTCGGTCGGGAGTCCATCGCCCTCGCGCCAGAGGGATGCTCTGTCAGGGTCCGTCAACCTCGTCCTCCCGGGGATGCTTTGTCTGGGTCCGTTGTACTTGCACCCGAGGCAATGCTCTGTCGAGGACCATCGCCCCTCGCCCCC